>CM054057.1:601419726-601610134 GCA_028641055.1 Alopecurus myosuroides | reverse complement strand
ATGGCATGAGGCTTTCTAGCGCCGTCTGGTTGCACATCTTTGATCGTAAGGCCCAACGAGTGAATTGACCACCTAGTGATCTTTGAGGGATGAAGCCGATCCCTCAAAATCTAGTACCCTATATGCCTCTTTACTCTTTAGAGAAGTATATATATTTGCTCCTCTAAAAAGGTGTCATTTGTAACAGATTCTCTATACTAAGTGAAGTACAAAAAATGTTATTTAGGATAGTAGTAATACAGTAAACAATACTTCAAAAACTTAGTGAAATTAGAAGCAACAAGATTATCCCAACAGTCCAGCCGAGGAAGTGGAGGACTGTCCCGGTTATTCTTGGGCAGATACCATCGGTCGGGTCAATCGTGTATGCAGTGGTTGTTCGGCTTCTATTTTGGCCTTGTGGGTTGATGAGGCCATGTGCCGGTACTTCTATGTCTTCCACATCACGACTTACCTTCATAAGTAAGCAAGCAAGGTTTGCTAAAAAGATTAAACGAGCTAGCTGCAACCTGCACTGCCACCTTACTTACATCCTCTGCTCTGCTCTGCTCTGCTCTAAGACCATCTTCTTCTCTCCTCCTCCTCCTTCCTCCTGTGCCATGGCTGCCAACAGCCCGCAGGGCAGCAGCAAGCTTGACGATGTCGGCGACCTCGCCGCCGCTCTACATATGTCCCGCGGCTCTGCTTTCGCCGTCACTCTGGGCCTCTGCATCCTCTGCGCCGTGTGCATCGTGGTGGTATGCGTGCACTGCTGCCTCGCCGCCGGCCGCAGGTGCGCGGTGGCGCGTCGCCAGAGACGCGTCCACCCAGACGTCGAGGCCGCCGCCGCTGAGTAGCCATTATCAGAGTGAAATCCTTGTTCTTTCTCCATTATCTGAACATGTTAGGCTATGAAGTATAAACCAAGCCAGTTGGTTAGGTGCTCCCTCGAAACCTAAGTTTAGATTGTTGGTACAAACTAGAAGTTTCAAGATCAGAACTATCAATACTATTTATTTTCCATTTTTTTATGGCGCTTTTGAACATACTGGGTTCTTAAATCTAGTGTATTTTCAGCTCAACAATTAATGAGTTCAATACTCCATCTGCCACAAATGTTCATCGTTTCATGATTTGGGTAAGTCAAATATTCTTAGGTTTGATCATCACTGATTCACTATAGAGAAGTCTGTCGACATTGAGAACATGAAGCTGATATTGATCCGCTATGAATACAGTTTAGTAATGTATAATTACTTTTGTTTGAAGCTATATTTTTCATAGAAATTGATGCTCAAAGTTTAAGCTTGAAGACTATGGCAATGTCCAAATTACAGAGCAACATATATTAGTGATTAGATGGAGTACCTTTCAGCCTGCGGAGCTGTCTACTACCAGAATTCCAGACTTCACTAAATGTTTACATAATTTCCAATTGGTTTTGCATAGCTCAAAGTTGTTTACAATCAGAATTTCAGTCTTTGTTAATTGTTTAAATAATTTCCAGTTCCTTCTGCCATATGCTTGGGTCCATGTATAGTCACATATATAGGTAGTCAAATGTTGGAATATGACAAATATCTCATATTTCTGAATAACTTACCCAATACAAACTCATAGTTACCAATTACTTAAAGTGCAATGTTTGCAATCCAGACCTAGCTTATTCAAGACCTCGTTTTGGCAGTGACAATAGACATTCCTAAAAATTACAGAATCTAGCAAATTTCAATTGAGTTGGACAAACTCAAGTGATAAAGGTGCATCTGACAGGATTGGATTAATACTTCAAGTTCTAAACTGATTGCCTTTCATTTGAGGGTAAGTAATAATAACAAAAAATGAAAGTTACCATGGATCTAAAGTACAAAATACAGTACCTCCTGAAGTAAATATAAGGCATAACATCACATAGAAAAATATTGTAAGACATAATGTTCAGCAATTCACAGCTGAACAGTGTCAATCATTGCGACAAAAATACAGTTTAAGTTTTTTTCCTGCCAGAAGTGAGCAATCTTTGTTAACATATCATATTATTACAATTGCATAGCTAATGAAGATGGCAAGGAAAGATGATCACCCAAGAAAAATACCATCCACACAGAAGAACTTGTCATAAATTATAACATGAGTTCAGCATGATGCAACGAAATGACAATGTTAGAAGCATCAATTAACAAAAATGTTAATTATTATCAGTAGTAGTCTATAACCTCATATCACATACGGAATATTATGTTTTCCCGTGCAATGCATATCCGCCAAATGGCGAAGGCATAGTCCTAGATCTACAATGTACAACACAGTTCTATCCAAAAGGAATTACGCTGACTTTTTAATTGCTATATTCCACTTCATCCTACATCCTGCGCTCTACAGCTAAATATGCAGGAGCAAAGAATTTTGCACCATGGGAAAATGCAACAGCTCGGTAGTACCTTCTGGAGAGGAAGGATGACAATCCCATGTACCTCTGGCTCTCACAATCATGCCAATATAATTCTATCCATCTAAGTATTCAATATTCATTATCTGAATGCTGGTGTTGTATATTCTTGAGGTAATACTCCATGTTTATTCTTGAAGAGAAGCACTCAAGCGACATCTTTGGCACTGGGGGATGCACATTGTAGAGATTGGAAATGAAGTACTCTGAGTTAGCACACACGGTTGCATGGGATAGCGGTCTTATAAGAAGACCATACTCTTGGAGCCACCGAAGCATTGCATACCTAGGCTTGACCCGGTTCTCCAAATCAAAGCATAGTAGTGCTGGGAAGCAATCAAGATACTCCAAAGAGTATCCTATAGGCGTTGCGCTGACCTGCTGCAGCGGGACGGCCTCACGGACGACGCAGGGAAGAAGGGCACCTGCTCGCCGGCGTCCAGCAGCAGCAGCACCGCACTCCCTCGGCCATGTGGTTCATGGCGCTCCTTGCAGCGTGTGTCGGACGACACTGGCAGCAGCTCCGCGATAGGTGCTGTCCCCTGCAAAAGACACACACAAAGACAAGCAGATGAGGTTGCTGCTGCTCCCGGTGAGCTAAACTAGCTAAGACAACATAACAATGCCCCAATTCTGAAATTGCATGATCACGCCAACACGTCGGTACATTATACTTTCAAGTATGGAGGATTCTCCAACAAATGATTTAGGAGGCTGATTTGAACTACTATGTCCAAGCAATCCCATGACTTGCTCTACGTAGCCACGCTCTTCATACAAGTGCTGAACTTTGCATGACACTTCATACCATTTCGTACTTCCTAAACTTAGTGATACACTAACAAGCAGATGACAAACCAATGCTCTACTTGTGACAAGCTGATGGTATCTCATTGTGCTGGTGCCATAAGCTTTCAAAATATGTAGTAGTGAGTATGACCTGAAGAAAAAAACAGTAACAGTCGAGCAAATTGATTATACTGTCTTCTGGTGGTTTTGCGCCTGAGCCAACTTGTTCCAGATTTGCATTACTAAGTACTCGTCTAGTCGTCTGCTCTAGTTGGCATCGTCTGACCGACGTAGACCGAGCAGGCAATTTCGTAGCGACGGCGGGGTGACCTCCAGGCTCTAGATCAAAGAGAGCCGGACCCAGGCCGGGCAGGGGACTGGGGAACGGCGAATGTCTCGGCCACTCGGTAGGCACGAAACAGCCGAACTACAGCGCACTTCTTCGGCAGTGGGGCAGTGGGGCAGTGGGGCAGTGGAGTATCAATTTTTTCGCCATCGTCCTTCGCCACTGGTAGTCAACAAACCTCAAGCAAATAAAAAGACCTGAGCCATACTTATGTTCAGTCCCATGGGATAACCTACAATGATCTGGGTACAAATCTCCGGCACCCATATACAGCTCAACCAAGATCTAGCTTAGCTACTACCTGCAGCGCAGAGAACAAAATTGGAAGCTTTCCAAGAAGGGGCGCAGCAATCGGGCAAGAACTATTCCTACTCTAACACTGCCGCCGGACGAAGCACCAGCGCCGCTCGGGGGGCTGCCGGAGCTACTCGGCTGGCGTCACTACCACCAGGAACGGCGGCAATCTTGGGTATACCGCGCGGCTGGCGGCTGCTGGAAAATTGAAGAAAGGGGCAGGGAAGAGAGGGGGGATGTACCCGAGAGAAAGCCAGCGGGCAGCAGTGGCGGCGCCAGCGATGGGAGGAGGAAGCGACGGCGGCGGCGCCTGGGGAAGGAGTAGGCGGCGGCGTCGTCGCCAGTCGTTCCGCGAGGCCTGTAAACCGCGGTTTGGCCGGGCTCGCCCAACCCCACCCCCGTGCACGCAGCCCGGTATATTTGGGGTTTTTGACCCGCTCGTGGAAAATCCCTTCAAATATCGGCCCACCACCGCTTAGGCCCTGTTCGTTTGTAGCCTTTAGGCCTTGTTTACTACTGTGGTTTTTCTTTTTAAGGACGGGAGATTTGGGATGGGAAGGGATTTGGTGAATCCCTCCCATTCACCCAATCCCCTCGTTTAGCCACTTTTCCCACTATAAGCCCAATCCCCCCTAGTTATTTTGACTTTTGGGGATGGAAGAGAATTGTGGTGTATTGGACATGATAATAAAAACGGAAATCTCTTAAGAGATCTAATCGTGAGGCTAGTTGAGGCCTCAAGTTCCTCCCGGCTCCACATGTTTGTGTCCTCACCTTGCAGGGAGCTAGGGGATCGTGGCGTTGCTTTTGCCTTTGGTACTTTGTTTCTAGGCTAGCTGGTTTCCGTGTCGTACTTGCCAACTTACCCCGGAGGCGGTTCGTTTGCTGGACTCTTCGGAAACCTACAATCGCACCTTTATCCGCTATTAACTGCCCTTGCCAAATCAATGATCCCTTCTCAATACTACCTCTGTTCCGCAAAAGAATGTGTATATTATTTGCTTTGACCAACGCTTTGACCATAATTAGTCAATTGGCAATAACTTATGATTTATAAGTCTAACTGACCTCAAATCAAATTCCATAGGTTTGTAAAAAACATTGACTTTCATATGAAAACATTTGTGTTCTGTTTCAACACACTTAAGAAAATTATATTTTCAAAATATGATTAAGTAGCTAATAGCCATTTAATGTTATTTCAAAATTAGAGAAATATTTAATTGAAGTTAGGGTCAATTAAAATTCAGAGACCAACAACATTTAAAATATTGTTTCATAAGTTATTTAACTCATTTTCATACCAAGAGAATATTGTGAAAAACATTTTCCTGCTTAATACTTAATGTAGCACTTGAAATCTTTATAATTAATTTTGAGCTTCACAAATATTTTCCATAGTCAATAATTGGAGGATGAGTTATTATTGTTGGATAGAAGTTGAAAACATTCATTTGTAAAATAAGTTGCTAGTAAAACCAATTTATATCCTCTAAGGTTTGCTACTTAGTTTGAAATAATAAAACTTATTTTGAATGAGGCTTTTAAGGGCTATGGAGTTATAGGCATGTTTGGATTGTTATTTTAAATAACATTGTAATATAATATAATATTCAATTTGTTTTATTTGGTTTTTGGTGGCCTCCATTATCAAGAAAACATTTTTTTAAATGTGACTTTTAAATTACTCAAAAATCTGGGATGTTACAACCTGAGCTAAAGCAATTCCTTTGATGTATTTATGATGTAGCAATTCCTGCCACACCCTCTCCCTCATTAAAAGTTTAAATAGTGATTTTCTAAGTAAACACATTTTATTAACGTCAAGAACTTATATCCCAAGGCCTCCTTGGTCTTTATACCAGCAGATAATATTCCACTTGGTAATACGATATTTCTTTTTCACCTCGTCACTTTGCAAAAAGAAACGGGATCTATAAAAGTCCAATCTTTTCTTTACCCCAAGAGGTGGTTCAAAGAAATATAGCAAAAACATAGGTGATCTTGAAAGGACCAAATTTATAAGGAAAAGACGATCTCCCTGCGAGAGCAGCTTTCTTATCCAAGAACTCAACTTCTGCTGAAAAAGACACTCCACTGGTTTCCATTCTTTATTTATAAGCTTGTGGTAGTGAATTGGAATTCCTAAATATATAAAAGGTGAAGACTCAAATTCACATCCAAAAATGTGTCACTAATCTTCCTGGAACTTATTATGTTCACCAAAACGAATTATCCCGCTCTTATAAATACTTTAGTGGTCTTGCATTTTTCAATAATTTCAAAACATGTCTATAATTGTTTCCATAATATTCATTGCTATGAAGAAAAATTTCATAAATCTACAACACTTCAGGAGAAGAAGATTGACAAAAAAGGGAAATGTCTTGCATAGGGGATGCTGATGTAAGTCAGCATTCTCTCTTTTATTTTATCTTATCTTTAGGCATAACTACATCTCATACCATGTAGACCAGAATGACTCCCGATTCTATCCATTACGCCACATTATAATTTCAATGTCTTCTCCACTTATCATAAACTTTTTTGCTCATTACTCTTCAAACATTTAATTTATATTAACAATAAAAAATATTGAAGATTTTGTTAATACATAATGTAATTATATAATGTTAATGCCTTGAAGAGAATACAAGCTCTACAAATTTGACATCAGATGCTTGCAATAAAGAAGAGTAAATAGTTTCCACTTTGAGGCACAAATTCTTCAAAGCCATTCCAAAATTCAGTTATTCCGATATAGAGCGGATAACGAGTACACACTACTTAATTAATGTCATACTTATGAATTATGAATTTTAGGTATCTGTAGTGTTCGTGACTATTTTGGTATCTTAAGTATCTTTCCAGAGTGATCTAAAATATGCAGTAAAATAAATATCTTGGCAGAGGTTACTAGTGTGAACATCTGATCTATTCGTAAGTAAGTAAATATAAGTAAAAAATTACAACTATACTAATTAAAAATGTTCTAGATTACTATTAGTTTTGACAAGGAGTTTGATTAAGCATCATAGAACCATCCTAATTATGCTTGAATCATTGTCATCTTTTGTCTATTGATTCTTTCAAAGTGTGTTATGCCATTCATGTTGTGGGCTTCAAAAGTCATCTAGCTTCATAGAACAGTTCTTAATTATGCTTCGGTCGGATGGAAAATCTAGTTATGGTTCCCTTATCACTAGATAATTACAGACAAGAACATAATTATAAACAAGTACTCACTCCGTACCAAAATAAGTGTCGCTCAAACAGATGTATTAAGATGTATTTCAATACTAGATACATCTATCACAACACTATCACAGCCGTCCGATTCTGCAAAATTCCACCCTAGTCAGCGCCCCCGATTTATTTGGAAATTAGCCCCTTGATAAGTTCATTTTGCATCACTATTTTATATCATAATTTTCTGTTATATATTGATATATTTCATGTTATGATGCATCTCTTATGTTATTTTATCTTATTTTTCATGTTTTATAATTTTTGGAGAATAAACACTGGGACCGGGAATCTGATGGAAAAAACACCGTCGGGATACCATATTTCAGAAGATCAGAAGAAGAAGTGGGACACCGGGGGTGTCCTAAATGTTCATAGGAGGAACACAGTCAGAAGGAGAGCCAGAGGAGGCACAATGGGCCCACACCATGGGGTGGCGCAGCCCCCCTTGGCCGCGCCACCTATAGGTGTAGCCACCCTGGCCCACCTCTGGGGGATATCTTTTGCGCGCCTACCCCCCAGGAAACCCTAAGCCTCATTCCATCGTCGAAGAATTATTCCGCCGCCGTCTCGGAGCGGAAAACACCCGAGAGAGAAAAGCTCTCTAACAGGGGGAAATCTGTCGGGGAAATTCCTCTCCGGAGGGGGGAAATCACCTCCATCGTCACCGTCATCACTACGGGCATCATCAAGATCATCATCATCATAATCATCACCACCAGCACCATCCGCCCACATCATCCACCTTCATCCCGATGTAACAATTAGGGGCATGTATCGTTGTTTTGCATTAGATCTCTCTCCCGGTATGGATTACTTGTTTGTAGTTGATGCTTGTGAGATTTTAGCGGTGTTTGCACTTTATGACCAGATTGTTATCATCCATTATATCAACTCTGATCATGATCTATATGACGTGTTGTGAGTAGTTCGTGTTGTTCTTGAGGACATGGGAGAAGTCAAGTTGTTAGTAGTGAAGTAATGTTGAGTAATATTCAATGTTTAATATTTAAGTTGTGGTGTTATTCTTCTAGTGGTGTCATGTGAACGTCGACTACATGATACTTCACCATTTATGGGCCTAGGTGAATGCATCGTGTATTTGGCTACTAATTGTGGGGTTGCCAGAGTGATAGAAACCTAAAGCCCCTTTAGGAAACCATTACACGAGGGAGCGTAGGATCCTGAAGTTTAAAGCTGTGGTTAGATTTATTTCTTAATTACTTTCTTTTAGTTGCGGATGCTTGCAAGCGGTATAATCACAAGTATGTATTAGTCTTGGATGGGACGGTACATTAGCATAGGTTCACCCACACAACACTTATGAAAACACCAAAATTGTTCAACTGCATGGAACAAAAGCACTTGACAGAACTTAGTGAATCTACAAAATTTTCATGAAGCGGTAATATTCAGTATGCACAACTTAGTGAACTTCCTGCAGTCCGGAGATAATGTGTTTGATACGACTACTTGGAGCTACAGGTTATATCAACATGGACATAGACAAGACCAAGAAGACAAAATATGTATAGAGATTGTTAAATCCACAAGATACCTACTCTTTCTCCGAACATCAGATTAGCACTCTGCTAAGACAAGACTCTACACATCTAACCCAATATCATTCTGCATAACCAATCCAAGACTACCAAGTTTGTATTTCTCGGCCTCTCGCCAAACAAGATCAGAGGAAGCAGATCAACGATCTAAATCTATCAGTTTTGCTGAAATTAAAAATTCTAACAAAACCAAGAATACAGATCATGTATAAAACCTAAGGACAATATTATGTGCATAAACTAGCTTCTACCTAGTGGAATCTGGATTTTGTTCATAGGTTATTTAACACAAGTAAGAGTAGGCTAAAATTAAACGGATATCACCAACTTCTATGTCAGCCAGAAAGAGAGATGACTCAACTGTTTTGGCTTTTTAGGTCCATAATTTTTACTAGGTTTACTGAAGAAATAATGTTAACTGTCGAAAAATAGTACCAAATGGAGAAACTGGATCATCTGAATCAAGATAGTTGTACGAAACCAACAATTACCATGTCAAGTTTGACAACAAACCTGTGGTTTATAAATAACCAGGTAGCCTCAGACCATCTATTAGCACTTATATCCACAAGGCACACTGTAAATACCTACTGATTCTATTCAACTATTTTTACTTATTTACAAGGATTCAACAGTTTCAAGCATGTGTCAAGTTCGAACAGAAAACGGATTAGCAAAAGTTTCAGGCCTCTGCTGTTTCAGGTAACTGTTTCTAGGGCTACAACAGTTTCAGTCAATTGTTTTTTCAAGCACAAGAAAATTAGCACCTCGTTACAAAATACCGGGACTACCAGCAGCTGCTCATTTTGCAAAGCTGATCCAATCAAGACTAGCAGCATGTATTTATTGCCAAAAGGAGATCAGTAGGGAGTTGAGGACATAGAGAGAGGCTCCCAAAAAAGAGTAGCAACGGTTTGTTATTCTCCTGGAGATGCTAGAATATGGCATGTCATTCTCAAATTTTGAAAGAGCGATATTCTGTGAGTACCCTAACTATTGAATTCAGAATTTTATTAATGACCATAGTGATACAGAGATTCCCAAATTGCTAATCCGAAATCGCATCAATGAGACATGATTTAGACCTTGTTGCTCATCAGAATCACAATCTTTAGGTTGGAGGCGCTCACATGAGCAGTACATCGATGTATCTTCCCTCTTCCACGACCTGCAGCTCGATGGGAAGAGCAGCTCCGCAACATCCTGGAGCTCGAGCTCTGCCTGAGGCGCTCTGTGTGGAGGCGGTCTGCTTCACTGCGCGGAGACGCTCCGCGGCGGCTTGGTCCCTCGCGCAGTCGAGGACAGGAATGGGAGCGACCTCCCTGGAGCAAGATCCGCGCCGGCTTGGTCCCTCGCGCAGTCGAGGACGGGAATGGGAGCGATCTCCCTGGAGCAAGATCCGCGGCGGCTTGGTCCCTCGTGCCGTCGGGGACGGAGACGGGGAATGGGAGCGACCTCCCTGGAGCAAGATATGCGGCGGCGGCGAGGACGGGAACGGGAGCGGCGGAGCTCTGCCTGGAGGCTCTCTGCGTCACTGCGTGGAGGCGCTCTGCCTGGAGGAAGATCTGCGGCGGCTTGCTCCCTCGCGCCGTCGAGGATGGGAACGGGAGCGGTGAAGGGCGACCTCCTCGTCCGACGAGGATGCCGGAGCTTGACGAGACCCTGTAGCTCGAGCTCTCCTCGAGCGCTCTGCGCGAAGGCGCTTGGCTAGAGGAAGATCCACAGCGGCGGCTTTGTCCCTCGCGCCGTCGAGGACGGGAATGGGAACTGGCGACGAGGTCAGAACGACAACTTGCTCGAGCAAGAGGCACGCCGGCGGGGAGCGACGGCGGACTGTCGATGAGAAATTTCTGAATTTGAATTTTTAACTGGAGGCCAAATCTGAAACGTTATCAGTGTAGAAGGGACATTTTTGCAAAATGTTCTATGAACTACGACTGGGTCATCCTTTTCCAAATGGAGGGAGTAGAAAGGAAGCAAGTTAGCTGCTGCACGAGGTGAGCGCCGCCCGGCAAAAGGATTACTGCTGCCTACGGCCATAACGCGTGAACCATTAGTTGCACTGGCCATATATAATGGGGACTGGCGGTACTGGCTAGCTAATGCGTCTTCAGTGCGTACAGACTAAATAAGATCGATCTGAAGATCCAACATTACGTACAGTGGTTGCACGAAAGCAAAAAGATTAGGGAAAGTTGTCAGGCAGATCCCATGCAAATCTCTACTACGAGTATGTATGAGCTGGGCGGTGCAGTGGCTCCTCACATGCCCCTGCAAAGTGCAAATACAAAAAAAAAAAAAAAAAAAAGCGCGAGCAACTTGCATTGCATGGGTCCACGCTCATTCTTACGTTCATTTTGTTATTCCGCTTTGGGATACCGAGGCGGACATGATGAGTGGTCGATGGACCATGTGTATGTGCAGGATGAGGATGCATAGGTAAAGGCTAAAAAGGACGAGAAAAAAGCGATGGCAGTGGCGACCAAACAATTTTAGCGACAGTGACAGCAGGAGTTTTTTTTTGTACAAGAGAGGGGTCCGAGGACCCAGATGCTGCATTCATAGAACCGTGGGGAGCAGGTACAAAGAAAGTTCTGTCCGTTTTACATCACTTGCCCTGAGAAACCTACTATTTGAAGATAAGGACAGAACAAATACAGAAAAGACCCTAGAACAAAATTTGGGAACGCAATCGAGTCCTTGGTCTTCTCTGCTCCCAGTCGCCGGCGACCTCGAGGCGCGGATGCCAAGGTACGAGAGCTTGGTGCTCGGGCACTCTCCAAAACCGACGAGTAGCTCATGCCGCCGGTTGCAAAGAGTTGCAAAGAGCAGGGCGGGGACAAACCACTTGCCCTCCTGTCCGCAACGAGCTCCGGGACATGGCTCGGGTGACCTCCGACGAGGAGGAGATAAGCGTAAAATGAACTAGTCCCTAAATGTTATGTGCAAAACTACAAGAGATAAGCAGATGTTCAGCCCTTTTAGGATCACTACCGAAAACACACTTAGTACTACCCGTCCATCGTCTTTTTAACTAGGTTGTCCTTGGTTACAACTTCTTTTTGTTAAAGAAACCACATAAAGATTTTAATTTTTAGTGGGACTTTCATTGTTACGCAGAAATCCAGTGGTACCATAATATTCTCTGTAAAAAGATTTAACGGTAAACATGTTGAATATATTACGAATTTAGTACATGATTTAATTCGAAATAGTATCAGATGAATTATGACAGTAGCAAATACATTAATCATGCAAATATCTAGATCTAGTACAGTACACAGACCCATCCAATCTATAGTAAGAACTAGACATATGAATTCCAGTAATATCTCATACAGATGGAATAGAGATACGTACGATGCAGCGGCAGCGGCACCGCCGTTGTTGTTGTTGTCCATGTTGTCGGCCATGTCGTCGATGAAGAGGTTGCCGAGGTCGGGGAAGAAATCATCGTTGGGGAAGTAGTCGCCGTCAGCAGTCGTGCGAGTGCGCTCCCCCAAAAACCTGATCGCCCCTCTCCCGTACAGGATCACAACAGGCGGGGTTCCGGAGGCCTGCTATCTCCATATTAATGACTCATTAAGTTTTCCCAAATGGCAAAATAAACGCTCTCGGCTCGGGATCGTGACGAGGGGAGGCGAGGCGTGGCGAGGCGGGCGGCGGAGGAGGAGCGCGCGTGTGGCACACCTCTCTTGCCTTGCCAAGTCATACATGAGCTAGAATGACTCACCTTATAAGGTGGTGTCATCCTCTCCAAACTAGCAATGTGGGACTAAGCTCTAGTCCCACTCCCAATTGTATTATTCATGAATGGGCCATGACAATTTCAGAACTTTTATTGGGCTTAGTTGAGCTGGACACGTGAGGCCCATATAAAATTCCAACAATCCCCCATAGTGTCATTAGCACATCTCATATCTCAGTTCCAAAATAATGTTTATATACCGGTGTTTAGTGGAGACTGTTAAGTTGAACTTCCACTTAGAACATTATGCTACACTAGTTCACGGCTCAAATAGTGGACTACGCCTTGAACTAGAAGTTTTCTGTGATACCAGTTTCACACAATGTGTGAACCGATAGTAGGCTGCCGCAAGGCTTCCCCGCGGGTGGAGCGTATACGTCATACTCCGAAGGCGTTTCATGAGTTTATTAAAGAGCACCGATTCTCATAGACTGCGATGTTTAACAGTCAGACTCATATAGGTGAGTTCCTCAGGAGATGTTCTGCAGGACACATCTCTGCTTATATAAATAAGCCTCTTGGAACATATTAAGACAAATGTCAACCTACCATACAGATTAAGAGAGTATTGCATCTTCATGGAGTGGGATAAAATATAAGGATGCTCTCATCTCATCCGACCAACAACTTGTCTCCCACTTCTAATTCACGGGATCTCCGATCATATAGAGTGGGTTACCACTGTGGACAACTCATACCGTGGGTCTCAAACACATCTCCCTCGATGCATTATCTATCACATTCCGTGATAAACCCTTTGTTAAGGGATCTGCCAAGTTCATAGATGTTTGGATATAATCCAACGCAATAACTCCGAAGTTCTTCAATTTCCTGATATATTTTAATCTCCTCTTCACATGTCTTGATGACTTTGCATTATCCTTAGAAATGTTCACTTTGATGATCACAGTTTGATAATCACAGTTCATTAGGATTGCGGGTATTGGTTTTTCAACCACGGGCAAGTTCATCAAGAAGAGCTCACGAAGCCACTCCGCTTCAAAAGTGGTTGTGTCTAATCCTGCGAGTTCTGTTTCCATAGTTGACCTCGTTAAGATGGTCTGCTTGCAAGACTTCCAGGAAACAGCGCCACCACCAAGTGTAAAAACATAACCACTAGTGGCCTTAAACTCATCAGCATCAGATATCCAATTAGAATCACTATATCCTTCCAGAACCCTCGGGTTTCCGGTATAGTGAATTCCATAGCTCGCAGTGCCTTTTAAATAGTGCATAACTCTCTCAAGCGCACGCCAATGATCATCTCCCGGATTGGAAACAAACCGGATCAATTTCCTCACAGGAAGGAGATGTCAGGCCTCGTGGCACTCGCCAAATACATAAGCGATCCTATAATCTGAGAATATCTCAGTTCATCATATGGAGTTGAAGAAGGCTTGCAGTCACTGTACCCGAAGCGACTCAAGACCTTTTTCACATAGTGAGATTGAAGCAGTGTGATCCCACCATTATCATCTCTCAGCAGCTTGATATTCAAGATAACATCAGCTACTCCTAAATCCTTCATCTCAAAACAGCGAGATAAAAAATCCTTAACTTCCTTGATTAAATCAAGATTGGTTCCAGAGATCAATATGTCGTTGACATATAAACATAGAATAACTCCCTCGCCCCCACCATGGCGATAGTACACACACTTGTCATCTTCGTTTACAACAAAGCCTCCAGCAGTCAAAGTCCTTTCGAACTTCTCATGCCATTGCTTAGGTGCTTGCTTGAGGCCGTATAATGACTTCAATAACTTGCACACCTTGCCCTCCTGGCCGGGTACTACAAAACCATCTGGCTGCTCCATATAAATTTTCTCGTCCAACTATCCATTAAGGAAAGTCGTCGTAATGTCCATTTGGTGAACGAGAAGACCGTGCGAGGCAGCCAGTGAAAGTAGCACACGAATAGTGGTCAATCTAACCACAGGTGAGTAAGTATCAAAGAAGTTTTCACCTTCTTTCTGGGTATAACGCTTGGCCACAAGCCTTGCCATCTACTTTTCAATTATACCATTAGGCCTAAGCTTTTTTTGAACACCCACTTACATTCTACAGGTTTACACCCATAGGGATGATCAGTGATTTCCCAGGTTCCATTAGCAAAGATGGAATCCATCTCGCAGCGGATAGCCTCCTTCCAGTAGTCAGCATCAAGAGATGCATAGGCTTCTGAAATGGTCTTATTTGTGTCATCCACGAGGTACACAATGAAGTCATTACCGAAGGACTTTGCAGTCCTCTGTCTCTTGCTCCTTACAGGAACTTCATTATCATCCTCCTTGGGATTCTCAACGTGTTCTATCGGAATCGTGGGTTCGGGAATCTCAGCTAATTCCTGACTAGATGAAACAGGTTTCTCCTGATTTGATGATCTAGGCATATCCTTCATAGGAAATATGTTCTCAAAGAAAGTCGCATCATTCGACTCCATAATTGTACCAACATGCATGTCGGATACCTCAGATTTTACTATCAAAAATCTATAACCAATGCTATTAAAAGCATAGCTCAGAAGAACACAATACTAAGTTTTTGGTCCAAGCTTGCGCTTCTTGGGAATTGGTATATTGACTTTCGCCAAACAACCCCAAGTACGCAGGTAGGAGAGTTTCAAACTTTTCCTTTCCCATTCCTCAAATGGAGTAATGGTTTTATTCTTTGTGAGAACTCGGTTTAGGACATGACATGCAGTCATTAGCGCTTCCCCCCACCATGCCTTGGAGAGACCCGAAGTATCTAACATGGCGTTAACCAAATCAGACAACGTTCAGTTCTTTCTTTCAGCCACCCCATTTGACTGAGGTGACTAGGGAGGTGTCCTCTCGTGAATAATACCGTGTTCAGCAAAAAAAGAATTAAACTCGTCGGAAAAATACTCTCCACCACGATTAGACCTAAGCCGTTTAATTTTACGATCAAGTTGGTTCTCAGCTTCGGCCTTATAGTTCTTGAAATAAGTTAAAGCTTCATCTTTTGATTTCAGAGGATACACATAAAAATATCTAGTGGAGTCATCAATAAGTGTCATGAAATATTTCTTTCCACATTTTGTCAACACGCCATTCATCTCACAAAGATCGGAATGTATAAGTTCTAGTGGTGCCAAGTCTCTCGCCTCCGCAATCTTATGATATTTGCGAGGTTGCTTAGCTTAAACACACACTTGACATTTGGAACCTTTAATAGTACTGAATTTCGGAATTAAACTCATATTTGCTAATCGCGTCATGCAACCAAAATTAATATGACAAAGTCGTGAATGCCAAACATCACAATCATTATTGTGGCAAACATTATTAATAATTTTGGTGCAAATATCTGACAAGGATAAGAGGAACAAGCCTCTGCACTCATAGTCTTTACCAATAAATTGTACATACTTGGAAATTACAACTTTATTAGACTCGAAAACCAACTTAAAACCATCTCGACATAAATGTGAGCCGCTGACGAGATTTTTATTGATGGAGGGCACATGACGAACGTTTTTCAGTCGCACGAACTTCCCCGAAATAAACTTCAGATGGACCGTACGAACACCACGAACAGTAGCATGTGACCTGTTCCCCAACAGCACGGGGAAGTCCCTGTGACCTGATAAGAAGAGAACATGGAAGCATGAGCACAAACATGTACATTGGCACCTGTGTCAACTAACCACTTAGGTTAATGACAAACTGAAAGAATAGTAGGAACTATACCGTACCCAGAATCCTTCGTCTCAGTGTCAGCCATGACAACATTAGCGGTCTTGCCGCTGTTCTCCTGCTGGTGCATCTCATATCGTTTAGGGAATCTGTCGTGGGATAATCACGGCAGATGTTACCGGGGGTAACTGATCTTGGGGCAAGACGACACAGGTATTTGGGAGAGGGTAGCCGGCAATCAAAGTCGCCGAGTCTCCGATCTTGATATAACAACTCAACTCTGGATTACACTAGATGCTCGATACCAAGCGCTATTGTTAGGGTTCTAAGATCTCTGTCTAAACTAGACCTGGGGGTCGGTTTATAAAGCACCCGCACCCCCTGGCTTATTCCCCAAGGCGCACCCTGGATCCTACCCGGACACGGCGCACAAACCCTAGCTTTCCTTTACAATAATCCACAATCCGGGTTGCTGGGCCTACAAACTTGGGCCTCTACAAGGTTCCCCACCCTTAGCCGGATCCTGCGCACCGTTCTTTGGGCCGGGTTACTCCTTGGAGTTTGGCCTACCGGGTTATCATCCCTCCATCAGTAGTCCCCAGAATAGCCTGGGCTTCATGGATCCTCCTTGAAGCGCTCGCTATTCCCTGCAAAGATATCAAACACATAGGCACGTGGAGGTCGGGTTAAGATGCTTTGATTAGTGGTTAGGCCTAACTCCATGGTGGCCATATAGTAACCCGGCCTTTCCCCAAACTCTTCGGTTTAATTTTCCAGGTCCAAACCTTGATAAAAATGTCAAGATCTCGTACTTGATAATCGATCCCGATATCACGGGGTTGATCCCCTTCTTCCCTTCATCCCAATGCCTTGCTCAATATTTGACGCATATCTCGCAAAATCCACGGGGATAACCATCACCCCACGATTTCCGGCCTCGGGCCGTTGAGGTAGACTCACCCTTGCTTTATAAATAGCACATAGTGGGTAACCCTAAACTCATCGCCTCAGCTTCCCCTTTCCCCCTTTGCTCCTTACACCCTCGCGGCACCACCGCAAGAATTTCGTGCTTGTCGTCGAAGCAAGATCACCGCCGGCCGCGCCCTCGAGCCATCTCGCACCGCCGCCAAGTGCCACCGTCGCGCCTCTGCTCCTCTTGCCAGGAATCGCGAAGGGGCATTCGATCCACACCGCTCGCCGCTGTCGCGCCGGACTCCAATCTTCCCAGTAAGCCTCTCACATTCGTTTGATTTAGCACCATAATTTTTCAATTCATCCAAGATCGGATCTAGGTCAACCCATGAATCACTTTCCCGATTTCATCAAATTAGACCGATTTGATGCTCGCCAACTCCTCTAACCACCTGCAGAATAGTTACAACTCATCCTCCTACCATTGCTGATCACCAAATCTCCCGCAAAACCGCTCGCAAACTTTCCCATCTAGATCCATTCCCCCTTGATTTTCCGCTCATTGCGTTAACGCCCAGAAAATCTTCCTTTTCCAGCTATTTTGCTTGCAGTAGACGCATGGGCAACCATCCGTCTTGTCGTGGGATAATCACGGCAGATGTTACCGGGGGTAACTGATCTTGGGGCAAGACGACACGGGTATTTGGGAGAGGGTTTAGCTCAGAGGAAAACATGGTGCAATTCGATCTGGTAGCCGGCAATCAAAGTCGCCGAGTCTCCGATCTTGATATAACAACTCAACTCTGGATTACACTAGATGCTCGATACCAAGCGCTATTGCTAGGGTTCTAAGATCTATGTCCAAAACTAGACCTGGGGGTCGGTTTATAAAGCACCCGTACCCCCTGACTTATTCCCCAAGGCGCACCCTGGGTCCTACCCGGACACGGCGCACAAACCCTAGCTTTCCTTTACAATAACCCACAATCCGGGTTGCTGGGCCTACAAACTTGGGCCTTCCACAAGCTTCCTTATCCTTAGCCGGATCCTGCGCACAGTCCTTTGGGCCGGGTTACTCCTTGGAGTTTGGCCTACCGGGTTATCATCCCCCCGTCAGTAGTCCCCAGAATAGCCTGGGCTTCATGGATCCTCCTTGAAGCGCTTGCTATTCCCTGCAAAGATATCAAACATACAGGCATATAGAGGCCGGGTTAAGATGCTCTGATATTCAGCTAGGCCTTACTCCACGGCGGCCATGTAGTAACCCGGGTTTTTTCCTCCAAACACCTTCAATTTTCCAGGTCTAAACCCTAATAAGAATGCCAAAATTCCATACTTGATAATCGATCCTGATATCACGGGACGGATTCCCTTCTCTCTTTTATCCAGATGCCTCGCCCAATATTTGGCGCAAATCTCGCAGAAACTTAAATAAATAGCCGTTTTACCTCCGCAACTCCCGGCCCCCACTCACCGAACCGGGCTTACCCACTTATACTATAAATAAGCTCCTTGGGGGTAACCCGAACCCTAACGGCTCATTTCCCCCCATTCCGCTTCCTTTCTCCTTCTCAGCTCACTCCCACTGAGCACCACCACGGAAATTCCTCGCGTATCACCGGAGCCCATCGGCCGGAGGCTGTGATCCGCCACGACTCGCCCCGCGCCGCCACCGAGATCCGCCGGCGAATCCCCATCCGGCCCGTCAAGGACCGCAAAGGGACACCAGGCTTGCGCCATCTGCCTCCGCAAAGCCTCGCTCAGATCTCCTCCGGTAAGCCACTTGCGTCCGTTAATTCGCCCTTGCACTTTTTGATTTCACCTTAGATTAGATCCAAATCGACCCGCCAACGATTCCTTGGCCATGCCGAATTAAGTTGCTAACATTCTTTCTAGCTCGCATGATAGACATGTTATGGGTTCCAATCCATTCTCCTACTACCTGCAAGTACTAATTTCGCCACAAATCCAAAGATAAGATTCCCAATCTGGGCCCGATACACTCAAAATTTCCGCCTCGGCCTCAATCACCCGGCCGGACTTCCCCCTTTCAGTTCCTTTTATTCGCGATAAGTGCCTATGCGGCCATCCATCGTCCCCAAAGAACCCCTTCAACATTTAGATCTCCATAATTTTCGTCATAATACTTGATACCCGGACAATTTCGAGCTTTACTCGGTGAACTAACACCCGGGTTACACGCAATTTTCCATGTCTCAATATTACCCCACCAATACTCGGCCGGCTAACAACTTCCAGGTCTTAGTCCTCTTATCCTTTTACTTTGTACTTTTGCAGGTCGACCACATGGCTCCCAAAAAGTAAGGGAAAACTCCAACCAAAGTTAAAGCCGCCAACTCCATCTCCGCCAACTGGGCACGGTCTACAGTCACCAAATCCAAGTTGGAGGAGCTAGTGGAGCTGGGAGTCCTTCCTCCTCAAGAGGATATCCAATGGAGAGTGCCGGGTAAGGAGACCCGGCCCACCCCGACAAAAGGCGAGGTAATTTGCTTTGTGGAACATGTGACCCGGGGCTTCCGCCCACCGGGTCACCCCTTTTTCCGTGATGTTTTGAATCATTACGGTCTTCGCGTCTTTGATATCGGGCCTAATTCTGTTCTCAACATCTCCCACTTCATAGTCCTTTCCGAATCATACTTGTGCACTTCGCCAAGTCTAGCTCTTTTCATCGAGCTTTTTCAATGCAAACCGTGCCGCGAGAGCGGTGACGGGGCGCTTCTCGCTTGCGGCGGGGTTTCCATCCAGCGCCGCAAGAATTCTCTGATGCCACCCCTCACCCTTAATTCCCATGTCAAGCACTGGCAGCTCTCCTACTTCTACTGCCAAGACACCTCCCCACCCGGTCAAAAGAAGCTGCCGGGTTACTCAGAGGGTCTTCTTGACATCTCTGATAAATTTAGTGCCTTTGCCCCTGACTCGGACAGGGAGGCAATTCAACCTCTTTTAGCCAAAATCACTACTCTCACAGCCCAAGGCCTCATCGGGCTAAACCTGGTGAAGACTTGGGTAGATTTCCGGATTCAACCCAACTCTATCCGCACAAAGTTAATGTGCGAGTATTCAGGGCAACCTACAGACCCGCTCCGGTACTCCGACAACATCTTCGCAGCTGGCGATACTCATAAAACCATCAAGGGCTTTCTGACTGAAAAGCTTGAGGTAATCCGGAACATATCCGGGTTAGAACCCTTCACGCTTGAGAACCCAGACCCCAAGGTGAAAACCCGACTTTGATGCCTTTACCTTCGCTCTTTCCACTCAATGCAGTTAATAACCCTTATGTTAACACTTTTCAGGCTGATGATGATTTTTGGAAAACCAATGCCTCCCCTAGCTCCGAAAGTCCAGAGGAGCAAGAAACTGTTAACTCGGACGAAGGTACTTTCCGGATTTTATTTGGTTCCCTTGAACTCACCATAACCCCTTCATTTCCAACCATAACTTTGATGATATCCAGAACAAGAAGATGACGAAGAAGAAAACTCCGATGGCAAAGTAGAATCTGCCAGCGACGAGGAAGAACTGGAGCCGACAGTCAAGGTCGGATCCAAAAGAAAGACTCAAGAGGCCACCTCCAAGGTTTCATATCCCCCCCTTGCATTCAACTCACATTACTTTAATGATATACTTGAGCTATCCTGACGTTATCCCACTGGCCGTTCTTGAAGGAGTCGCCCGTGCCCAAGCGTAGGTCAACTCGAAATCACCCGGGTGATGATGCCCTCAACCCGAGTATTTCATCGACCCCCCCGCGGCGGGATGGTAATTACCCTATCTTTTCTGGGTCAAAACATTCTCTTTAAACCATTCCCATATGACATCTATCTTGATAATCTCCAACTTCTCCCGAGTCCAGCGATGGATTTCCTTGTGACTTTGCGGTGAATACCGGGTAAGATCCCCTTCCTGATGTTCCACCATATTTCATCACCCTTTCTTGACTGTGTATTTAGCTACTCACTGACAACATCTTATAGGGCCACGGTCGTTGTCAGCGATCAAGAGGAAACGGGACCGAAGGCCCGGGTAAGGGGCCCGGCTGATAAGACTACAGCCGCGTCCAGCGGTGAAAAACAAGCGTCGCCGCCAAACCCGGACACGCAAGGAGCCGAGTATCCAATTGCTTCCCATGCAAGCAAGAAGAACAAAACCACCGTCTTGGGTGCAGAAGAAGGAGCGTCGGATTCCGACACACAACTGACCCGGGTTCCGCCTCCTACTAAGAAGAAAGCTCCTTCCCGGAATTTCCAAGGCCCCGGGTCTTCTGACACGAGTAAAGACACTTTCGATCAGTTGATGGACACTCTCCTGACTATGAAGACTTCGGAGAGCCAAATCTTGGAGCGCATGGCTGCAGAGCACCAGGTAAGGACACTTTGTATCTCATATTGCATACCTAGTCCCCAAGTTCCAAGTATGACTTGCAAAAGTGATGCTTGGTACTTTACGCCACATTCGGCTTTCCCTACAATCCAGCTGATACTTGCGTTCCTTGCTACTTACAGGCACAGATAACCCGGTCGGATGAAACTTTGCTAAGGACCGAACAACTTCTTCTTGCCGAGATTAAACGAAGGGAAATCCTTGAGGATGACATGAAAACCTTGAAGAAAGATGTTTCCAAATACAAGAAGAAGTGCAATGCCGCTCAGACCGAACTGAAGAAACTATCAGACCAGGTCTCCGATACTTATCAGATCTTGCTCAGTAAGTTTTCTACTGTCGATTGGCTTCATGTCTTTGCTTTATTGTAACAGACTCGGGATTACTGATACGCTCTTTCTTTCGTTACGACTGCAGGTGCCAACCTTGCGGCCCCAGAGGAAAATGCCATTGTCAAGGCTAGAACCCTCAAGACTGTGCTCCGGACTTTCTTTGCCGGCACAAAATTTATATTGGATGCTGTGAAGTGGCCTACGGAAGTATATCCGGGTGAAGAGAACCTCGTTCAAGCCTGTTCCACTGTGCCTGGGTGGATTGAAATCTGGAAACGCTCATCATGCCGAATTGGAATGACCCGGGCTTTTACTCTGGCCAAGGCTTTCTTTCCAAAGCTTGACCCGGCAAAGGTAACATCCGGGTTTCCTGAATTCAAGGCTGACGGTTCCAAATTTACACCCAAGGATTTCAAAGCCATACAAGCCGCAGTGCGCCCCTCAGCTACCGCTTTGGCCGATAGCTTGGATCTTAATACGATTATGAGTGCATACGACGCTGATGGCAAAGTTATTACGGAGGAAGCGCCCCCACCCTTTGATATCTTGGAGAAGTGGGTTTCTAGCTCGGCCAGGAAGAGGGAGGCGACTGCGAAGAGGGAGGCCGAGTTAGGATCGGGCCCGTCTGCCTCTACACCAGCCGTCCCTCCACCAGTCCGCCCTGATGCAATGAGTCCGGGTAAGGGTGCCGGGAAGGCTAAGCAGCGAACCCAGGACTCAGACCCGGAAGGCCGTGCTTAGGAGGCCGAATGGGGCCGTATTACCATAATACCTTGTAATGCTTTGTATTCACACTGTTATGCTTTTGATGGTGCGCCCGTGCACCCCTGAAACTGGCGCCGTACCTTGTAACGTACTTTTAGTCCGTGATATACTTTGCGGCTTTCCTGGCCTTTTGATAATCGTATTGCTTGCCTATTCTTTGAGCTTTTTCTCGATACCCGATTCTCTATTTTGGCTCCCTTCGTAAGACTCGGTTTTCCGAGTACCAGGGGCTTTGATACGTGGACTTTTTTTTTTAAAGTCCCCAAGACTCGGATGGTGAGGTTTTTCGAACTGCGATAGCCAAGTAGTTTGTTTCTGTCTCGAAGTCCCCAGTCCCCAGGACCCAAAGTACGAGTCATGGGGGTGCGGCCTTTCTCAGAGAACAAATTATTTTTTACCGAATCGCAAGCCTAAAGCCATTCCGTGTGAATACTGAAGTTATGCTTGATAGTTGTTGAGTTTCCGGCTTTTAGCCTTGTACTCTGCATAAACTTGTGGTTTAGATGACCCTTTTGACTATCTTGTACTGTAAGCCGGCTTTCGCGTGGATACCATGTTGTTACATCCATACGAGAACAGTGTCAGGCAAGTCCCATTGGGCTTCATGGCTGATTGTAATCGTAAGCGAACGAATCATGCCACTTTAGTGCGAGTCACATCGAGCTTAAGTAAGAAAAGTCAAGAAAATTTGGCTCCTTTGTCCAGTTATAAGATTGCAGCCGTACTCGTTTGCGAATAATCGGCCCTTATAACTTATAGGCATCAAGGCCGGGTCTTTTGGGTTGCTAGCTGGGCTACTTGAGCCGCCAGCCCCAGACCTGTGTATTCAACATTCTTAATGATACGGAAATACTGATGCCACGTGGATACTACTTACTTGCAATCAGGCTGTAACGAAATAGGACTTGATAACCATCTTTATTGCTGCGAGAAAGTTTGATCAGCAGGCCGCCTCATTAAAAACCTTCCAGTCCCCTTAGGTACCCTGGTTAGGAAAAGAGCGCGTCTGAAACCTGCTGCCCGTTACATTGTTTAGTTCTTCGTGGACACCGGTCCCGAACTGGCGTGACCGGTGCACATTCTCCACACGTTAGACTTTTTCATGACGAGTACCGGGTTTGTTAGCCAACCGGGTAAGGTGTTTCCATGACATGGCCGGTTGTGAGTAACCCGGCAGCTTCTTCTTCTGTGGCGGATTGTTTGGAGGGGTCATCCTTGACAAAAGCCACCATTTTAGCATCTTGTGTTACCTTGGATTTTGCTCGTTCGCCTTCAGTACTCGGCCTTTTTGATGTGGCTCTACCCTCCGGGTCTGCTTGAGACCGGTACTGCTTGAGTTCTTCTTTTCTACAGGCCTGCTCGGCCATTGCTGCATCTCCTTCGTCGCATTCAGCTGCTATGTGTCGATTTCCATGTATGGTAATGGTCTTCTTGGGACCCGGGATTTTTAGCTGTAGATATACGTAACACGGCCTAGCCATGAATTTGGCGTAAGCCGGCCTTCCAAATAACGCGTGATAAGGGCTGCGCAATTTGACTACCTCAAAGGTAAGCCACTCAATTCGATAGTTATCCTTTGACTCTCCAAAGGCTACCTCCAATGCGATTTTTCCCTCGGGGCATGCTGAATGACCCGGCACTATCCCATGAAAAACTGTTGAGCTTTTTTGCAGCTGAGACTCCTTGCGACCCATGCGTAGGAAGGTTTCCCAATACAGTATGTTGATGCTGCTTCCACCATCCATTAAAACCTTTTTCAGTTCGTACCCATTGACTTGCGGTGCGACTACTAATGCCAAGACTCCTGGGTGCTCCACTCTTTCTGGGTGATCCCTTCTGCTCCACGTTACCTCCTGTTCTGACCATCTCAAGTACCTCGGGACAGCTAACGAAACTGAGTTGACCGCTTGCTTCAGTATCTTTTTGTCCTTGTTAGAGCCTCCTGTGGTATGCACATGATATTGACCCAATTGCTTGGGGTTAGCCTGGAAACATCCTGCCCCCCCTTGGTTATTACCTTGATTTCCAGCCGCCGGATTGCCGGCTGGGGGTGGGCCGTTGCCCGGGTTTGCCCCTGGACCCGGTCCTCCTCCCCGTCCTGCACCTCGCATAGCTCTGTGCACTTCCTCATTTTTCCATCTTTGTAAATCGGCGCACTGTTCTAGGGAGTGGTTAGCTGGCCTGCCATTCCTGCTGTGCTTCGGGCATGCCATCCTGAATATGTCCCAATTGTTACCCGGCCTTGGTGGACCTTGATAGTTTCCTCCATTGTGGTTACCTCCGTTGAAATTTCCTTCTGCTCTGGGTCTCGAAGACCCGGCTTCTGTGTTGGCGACAAACTCGGAGCCTCCTTCGAACGGGCGCTTGTTCTGGCTATTTCCGTTATTACCTGATGCTGATCCATTGCCGGTTCTTCCGTTATTGCTTGTGTTTGCTTTTACTTTCTTGTCATCAGCTTCTTCTTCTGTAGTATCTGTCGCAGCGTGTTTCTTGCACGCATCCATCAATTCTCCCATTGTAACTTCCGACGCATTTCGACTGGACTTCATGCGAGTTAGCTTTTGCACTAAAGGTATATACTTGCATGTTTTTGCCATGGCCTGTAGCGCATCCTTGGGCTGGATATCCGTGGATGAGTGAAGTATCTCCATGACCCGGCGCACCCAACTACGCGCCGATTCTCCCTTCTTCTGGACGCATCGCTCTAGATCATCAATAGTGAATAATTTCCTGCAGGTCCCGTGAAAGTGCTTGACAAACGCGGTCTTCAATTCCTCCCAAGACTTGATCGATCCTTCCGGCAAATTGGTGAACCACAATTTTGCTGCTCCTTCCGACATCATCAGGTACATGAACTTGGCTTGGAGGTTCTCGGACGCGTTGCGAATTGACATTGCCATCTCGTAACTGCTTAGCCATGTCTCGGGATCCATAGTTGGCTCATAATTCACTACTTTCCCTGGCTCTTTGAATTTTTCCGGGTAAGGCTCAGCTCTGATACTGTCCGAGAGACACTTAGGCCCTGCAAGAACGGTTGAGGCTGGCCTGGCTCTGGAAACGTGTGATACCGCGGGGGGCGCGGCTGGGCGCGATGCTGCGGGAAGTCCATGTGCTGCAGACCCGGCCGCGGCCCTCCGAGCCCTAGAACTGTCCACGACGGCCTGTGCTGCTGATGCTGCCTGAGCGCGGGGAGGAGGCGGCATTTGCTGCTGCTCTTCCCTCCGTCGCGCTGAACTTGTTTGGATATTCCCTTGCTTTTGACTGACGTATGGCGTCCCGTGCATACCGCTTCTGTGATCCGGATAATTGGCTTGCTGTGCCACCGCAGTGTGCAACAGATCGATGGCTTGCCGGGTCTTCTCTGCATGGGGCGACTCTCCCACAGGGATTTGATTCAACGCGAGTGTCGCCGCATATACATTGTCCATGGGGTTATTGTAGTGGCCGGCTGGTGTGCGGAACCGTGATGGTGGCGGTGGTGGTAGATCGTTGCCGGTTGTGACTCTAGTTTGTGGTGGGGGTAACCCGGTCCGCTCATTTGCCGGATGTGTCGCTGCTGTCACTTGTTGGGGTGCGGTTCCCTGGTTCACCACTGGTATCGGCCGGTCCTGAGGTGTAACAAATAAATTAGCCGGATTAATAACCCCCCCATTGCTGGTAACCTGGTGTGGTGCCTTTGATGTATTCTAGACGTTTCCTCTCGGAGCCGGGTTTCCAACGCATCTAGCTCACGCCGCCGCGTGGCCATCCCTTGCCTTTCTGCCTCTACCTGCCTTCTTTGCTGTTCCAGCGCACGACGAGCCACATCCAGATCCCTGACGTGTTCCGCTGCGTTTTCCGGAGTGATAACTGTTGCGAGAACCGTGGGGTCTAGAATCAGATTGTTATCGAATAAGGCCGGATGGCGCGGGTTCGAAGGACCCGCCCCTGGTGTCCGGTTTTCTAAGAATCCGAACGTGTTTGCATGCAGCTCCTCATCCGCTGCTCTGCTGGCTACTGACGCCGACTCTCCATCAACCCGGGCCAAGACCGGGTCTCCGTTAGCCGCGCCCTGTTGCTGGGCCACTGCCTGAGCCGCCCCGACTGATGCCGCGGTTGCGTTTCCTTGGTTGGCCGCAGGGGCCGCATAGACTGCAACTCGGCGTACGATATCCGGTGTAAATTCATGCTGTTCTTCCTCGCCGTTCTCCTCATACCGGTTTTCCAGTAGATCCAGGATAGACCCGGTATCATCTTCTCTTTCGGCCCGGTCGCGTGGGGTCCATGCCGGCTCCTCCGGCTGTTCCCACTCCGCGATGGGTTCTTCTGCCGGATGTGTCGTTCCAATCGATTCTTCATCATCTGATCGGGTAGACGTGGCTTTTCCTGGCATAGAATCAGATCCAACGTTGTCAGCGATCGAATTGGAAGCACATACCATACCAATGAAGACGCTGATCCGGCCGATCGTCACGACGGATCCGGATTCGAGGTGATCCGACTCCGGCCCCCAGCCGGAATCGTCCACCATCTTTTCTCCTTCGTGGTCGATGTAGACTTCGCCGATGACAAGATTCTCCATGCCCTTCCGAGCTTCTCCCGTGATGTAAACACCTTTGGACGCAGGCCCCACGGTGGGCGCCAACTGTCGTGGGATAATCACGGCAGATGTTACCGGGGGTAACTGATCTTGGGGCAAGACGACACAGGTATTTGGGAAAGGGTTTAGCTCAGAGGAAAACATGGTGCAATTCGATCTGGTAGCCGGCAATCAAAGTCGCCGAGTCTCCAATCTTGATATAACAACTCAACTCTGGATTACACTAGATGCTCGATACCAAGCGCTATTGCTAGGGTTCTAAGATCTCTGTCCAAAACTAGACCTGGGGGTCGGTTTATAAAGCACCCGTACCCCCTGACTTATTCCCCAAGGCGCACCCTGGGTCCTACCCGGACACGGCGCACAAACCCTAGCTTTCCTTTACAATAACCCACAATCCGGGTTGCTGGGCCTACAAACTTGGGCCTTCCACAAGCTTCCTTATCCTTAGCCGGATCCTGCGCACAGTCCTTTGGGCCGGGTTACTCCTTGGAGTTTGGCCTACCGGGTTATCATCCCCCCGTCACGTCTTCCCCAAATGCCTTTCCATACGTAAGTGACCAATAATTTCCATGATTGTACTTAAAACCCGGATACCTTGTAATCCCCACCTCATAGCGTGATACCCGGATAATTTTAGCTTCATACTTTCTTGATACCTTATACTCGAATAATCCAACATTCCCGGATCTTATTTCATATGCCTCCTTTTTCTTGTGCTTTGCAGGTTGACCCCATGGCTCCGAAACGACAAGGAAAACAGCCGGCTCAGGCGAAAGCTACCCAAACCATATCCGCTAACTGGGGGCGTTCCACAGCTACGAAGGCCAAATTGGACGAGCTAGCCGAATTAGGAATCCTCCCTTCTCAAAAGGACATTCACTGGAGGGCTCCGGGCAACGAGACCCGGCCCACACCTGCTGATAACGAGGTAATCTGCTTCATAGAGCATGTGACCCGGGGATTCCGTCCTCCGGGTCACCCTTTCTTCCGGGAGGTCTTAAGCCATTATGGCCTCCGGGTATTCGACATAGGGCCTAACTCTATGTTGAATATTACCCACTTCATCGTTCTATCTGAGTCGTACTTGTGCGTGCCGCCAAGTTTGACTCTCTTCATCGAACTATTCCAGTGTAAGCCGTGCCGCGAAAGCGGCGACGGAGCACTCCTTACTTGCGGCGGGGTATCCATCCAACGCCGCAAGAACTCACCGATGCCAACCCTCAATTTGAACTCCCACGTCAAACACTGGCAGCTGTCTTTCTTTTATTGCCACGATACCTCCCCTGACGGCGAAAAGAAACTGCCGGGTTACTCGGAAAATCTCCTGGAGCCTTCCGAGTCTTTCAACGCCTTTGCACCAGACTCGGATAGAGAGGCAATCCTTCCCTCGTTAGCCAAGATAGCCATCCTTTCAGCCCAAGGCCTTCTCGGGCTAAATTTAGTAAAAACATGGGTTGATTTCCGGATCCAACCCAACTCCATCCGCACCAAACTGATGTGCGAGTACTCGGGGCACACCACAGATGCACTCCGCTACTCCACCAAGAACTTTGCGACCGGCGATACTAACAAGACCATCAAGGGCTTCTTAACGGAGAAACTGGAGGTGATAAAGGGCATCACCGGGTTACCCCCGTTTACTCGGGAAAACCCGGCTCCAACGGTAATACCCATCATTCATAACTTATTTCCACATTTTGACTTGATACAACTTCTAACCCTTAATCTCATTCTTTTGTCTTAGGCTGATGACCCTTTCTGGAGAGTTGAACCCTTCCCCCCTTCCAGAGACCCGGAAGAAGAGGACGAGCCGGCTGATGATAGTGAAGGTATTTGCACAGCATTTGTATATCTTTACTTGCATCACTTCTTCCCGTTCACCTTTTTTCCAACGAACACACACCCGATTCACAGGACTGGAGGACGAAGGTGAGGCCAATGAGGATGACCCGGAGGCAACCGAGTCTGACCAAGAGGCAACAGTGGGTGCCAAGAGGAAGACCAGGGGGGCAGTGTCCAAGGTTCCTTTTTCCTCATTATCCTCTGAACCTTACTCCTTTGACGCCATGCGACAACTTAACCATCAATTATCAAATTCGTCGTGCTTGAAGGATCCCTTCCCAGCAAAACGCAGAGTAACTCGGAGCTCCCCGGGTGAGGATCCCCTTAACCCGGGCATCTCTACTCCCTCAGTCCCTCGTGGCGGCGCTCCTCCGCCTCGTCCTTCCGACTCTCCTCAACGCCACCCTTCTCCTAACCATCCACGTGCCGGGCAATTCCGGGTCCCGTTGGTGGTTCCCGTGGCGACTTCATCTGCTTCCAGCGGCGAGCTCCCGCCTGATTACACCGTGAATGCCGGGTAAGTTTGTGCTACATGATTTCCTTTTGCACCTAACAAATTTCCACTCAAGCCACCGTCATCACTAATAAACGTCTTTTCTCATCTTTCTTTTAGCGCTCAAGACGTCGTCAGTGACCCGGAAAACATAGAAGCAGATAACCATCAGGCGGAGAAACCGACTGACAATGCAGATGCCGCAACTGGCGGTGACACGGCGAATAACCAAGGACAAGGCCCTCTGAGCAATCCACTTCCCCGAGCTGCCGGATCTCATCGGAACCAGTAGACGAGGAGATCGAAGTTCTAGATACAAGGATGAGTTCTCCCAACCCGGCCACCCAAACTGTCCGGGTCTCAACTCCAAGGGCGGGGAGAGCCCCCCCCACCAAGCGACCAAGCTGCCGGCTCTTCCAGTACTCGATCCGAGGAACTGACATTCGCCCAGATGCTGGAAATCCTTCGCACTTTAAGGGCTAATGAAGAAAACATCTTGGGAGCTTTGATAGCCAAACACGAGGTAAATCCGACTAATGTTGCTTATGCCTTTGTCCAGTCCCCAAGTTCCGAGTGAATTGACTCATAATTTACTTGGGACTTTATTATACAAGCGACTGATCACTTGCTCCTCTGCCCGACTGATCCTTATTTGCATGCATGCAGGCCTTCGTGACTCAATCTGAGGAGAAACTGGCGGACGCCACCAAGCTCGTTGAAAAGGAGGTAGCTTTACGTGAAGCAGCCGAAGCCGAGGCCAGGAGGAATAGGTTAATAATGAGGAAGTATAGGAAAAGGGCTCACCGGGCAGAAGATGACCTAACAAGCCTTTCCGTCCAAATATCGGACACATATCGTGCTTTACTTGGTACGTTTCCTCCTCCGGGTTTATCTTTTTTGGTAGATAGCAACAGTTTCCCGACTTACGTCTCCATTTCTTCAGGCCCGGACGAAACCATGCCGGAAGAGGATGACATGACCAGGCTGAAAACCATGAAGAGCGTTATCCGGCAGCTATGCGCCAGAACCAAATGGATCCTAGAGGAATTGCGGTGGCCGGGTAGAGGACATGTTGATCTGAAGAGGATGCTGGATGCCTTGTCCACTATTCCCGAGTGGATTTGGCACTGGAAGCGCTCGTCTTGCAGGGTTGGAGTGACCCGGGGGCTTGCACTCGCCAAGGCTTATCTCCCCAAGCTCGAGCTAGTGAAGTTTATGGGCGGCTTCCCAGAGTTCAAGCCTGACGGATCCAAGTTTTCGGTGAAGGATTTTCAGGCCGTCCAGAAGGAGGTCCGTTACCCGGCCAGCATGATTGCTGATGAACTGGATGTTAATATACTTGTTCCAGCTTATGATGCTGCCGGTGAAGCAATTAAGTCAGATCTTCCTGAGCCGTATGATATGCTGGCTCGGTGGAAGGAGGAAGCTGCTGCGATAAGGGCGGAGGCTGCCAAGAAGCAAGCTGAAGCCGACTCTGCCCCTGCTACCTCAACACCAGTCGTTCCACCTCCTGCAGGGACTAGTACCGCTGACCCGGGTGCTGCTGCTACCACCAATGATGGCAAGGGCAAGGCCAAGATGAACGCCGAGTGATATATGATTTCTCATGCCTCTTCTTATGCTCCGGTCGGTCAACATACTTTTTTTTTTAAACAGTTACATTTTGGGTGGTGCGCCTGTGCACCTTTGATATCTTTTCACCAGGATATTGTAATGCACGCTAAGGTCTTGATATACTCGATGCCTGTTCCGGCCTTTTTAAGTTTATCCATTATCTGTTCTCGATATCTGGCTTTCTTTATTGTTCCTTTTGTGAAAACTCAATTTCCGGGTCTCATGGGTATTGACAAGCGGATTTTGCTTCTAAGTCCCCAAGTCCCCAAGACTCGGATATTTGGGTTTTTGGAATTATACAAGTAAGCCATTTTTTCTCTTTTCAAGGTTTCAAGCCACCCGGACCCGGATCGCCGAGTCTAGGACACTTGATCTTGAAAGGGGAACGAACTGCCTACTGCTAATTTCACAAAGATCCCTGAGTTGCTTCACATAGGTTTTGAAGTTACGCTTAATAGTCGTTGAGTTTCCAGCTGTTCAGCCTTGTACTCTGCATAACTTGTGGTTTAGATGACCCTTTTGACTATCTTGTACTGTAAGCCGGCTTTCGCGTGGATACCATGTTGTTACATCCATACGAAAACGTAGCCAGCCAAGCCCCGTCGGGTTTCATGACTGACTGCAATCATAAGCGAACAAATCATGCCACTTTAATGCGAGTCACATCGAGCTTAAGTAAGAATAGCCAAGGAATTTGGACTTCTTTGTCCGGTTATAAGATTGTAGCCGTACTCGTTTGCAAGTAATCGGCCCTTATAACTCATAGGCATCATGGCCGGGTCTGTGAGTTTGTAACTGTGCTATTCAAGCGACCAGCCCCCAAGACCTAAATATACGCATCATACTGAGAGTACATAACCTGATAATAACCATCTCTTTTCTTGATAACCATCTCTTTACTTGATATGAAAAATCTAGGTCAGCAAGCCGCCTCATTAAAAACCCGTCCAGTCCCCAAAGGTACCCTGGATAGGAAAAGAGTACGTCTGAAAACCTGCTGCCTATTACATCGTGCAATTCCACTTGCCAATATAGTCTTTACTAAGTATAATATGGACGTAGCTGAGCCACGTTCCATGGTCTATCTCTTTCTTGCATAGATGAAGTGGTGTGTGCGGTGTCGTTGACTGTAGCCGACTCTTCCCTTGCATCTATCAAGTAATACGATCCATTATGCAGATTCCGGCTTATGATAAATGGTCCTTCCCATGGCGGTGATAATTTGTGTTTTCCTTCGTTTGACTGTACCAGGCGCAGAACCAAGTCTCCTTCCTGGAATACCCGGGTTTTCACGCGCCGGCTATGATACCTCCGTAGATCTTGCTGATATATGGCTGATCTTTCCAGGGCTTGTTCTCTTTGCTCTTCTAACATATCTACGGCGTCCTGCCGGGTTTTTTCGTTCTCCACTTCGACGTAAGCTGATACTCGCGGTGAATCGTGAATAATGTCACTCGGTAACACTGCCTCCGCACCATAGACCATGAAGAAGGGTGTCATCTGAGTGGATCTGTTAGGTGTAGTGTTGATACCCAAACCACAGAAGGAAGTTCTTCGACCCATGCACCAGCAGCCCTGACGCAGGGAACTCGCAATCGTGGTTTTAATCCGCGAAGCAATTCTTGGTTTGCCCTCTCCACTTGTCCATTGGCCTGCGGATGAGCCACCGATGCAACATCGAGCCGGATTCCATTGTTGCCACAGAACTTCTCCATCTCACCAAGGGACATGTTGGTTCCATTGTCGGTAATTATGCTGTGGGGATACCCGAACCGGTAGATAATCCTTTTCAGGAACTTGACTGCTGTAGCTGCTTCGCAATTAGTAACTGGCATAACCTCAACCCACTTGGTAAACTTATCAATAGCCACCAAAAGATGTGTCTTCTTGCATGGTGACATATGAAAGGGGCCAACCATGTCCATACCCCAGACAGCGAACGGCCAAGTTAACGGGATGGTCCGTAACTCCATAGCCGGCACATGGGTTTGGCGAGCGTACCTTTGACATCCATCACATCTTGCTACCAATCGTTTCGCATCTGCTAGAGCCGTGAGCCAGAAAAATCCGTGTCGATAAGCTTTAGCCACAAGAGATCTTGTGGATGCATGATGTCCACAGTCGCCTTCATGGATTTCCTTGAGAATCTGTCGGCCTTCTTCTGGCGCTACGCAGCGCAAAAAGACTCCTGCTGCGCTTCTCTTGTATAATTCTCCATTGATGATAGAATATCCCTTTGCTCGCCTCAAATTTGCCTTGCTAACACCTCCTGCTGTGGTAACTCGCCCCGCGACAGGTAGGCCAAAAACGGTTCTGTCCATTCGGGAACAGTACGTACTGTAGCCACAAGTCCTGAATCCGGGTCTTGATTTTGCCAATTCCTCCTCTGACTCGGTTTTAACCGATGGTCGCCATAATTCATCCAGGAAAACGTTAGGTGGAACCGGCTCTCTGCGCGAGCCGAGTCTAGCGAGCGCGTCGGCTGCCTCGTTCTTTCTTCTGTCTATATGCACCACCTCATACCGGAAAAACATCCCGCAACCCTATCAACTTCCCTGCGGTATGCTGCCATAGTTGCGTCCTTCTATCCCAAGTTCCTGACACCTGCTGTACCACAAGATCCGAATCTCCGAAACACCGTATCCTTTGATGTTCATCTCCTTAGCTGCCCTTAGGCCGTGCAATAGGGCCTCATACTCGGCCACGTTGTTGGAACAGTCAAAGTGGATTGTAGTACGTAACTTTTTATCTCCTTTGGGTGACGTCAGCACCACCCCAGCTCCTGATCCCTCGTATTGCTTAGATCCATCAAAGTGCATGATCCATGACTCGGAATTTGGAACCGTTGTAGTCATGCCTGTATGTGTCCAGTCGTTAACGAAATCAATTAAAGCTTGAGATTTGATTGCTGACCTGGGTTCGTAGTTTGATGTGATAATCCCCCATCTCTATTGCCCATTTGGCTATTCTTCCCGTCGCGTCCGAGTTTCTGATGATATCCGACATTGGTATTGAACTAACCACTGTTATGGGGTGTTCTTGGAAGTACGGCTTCAATTTCCGGCTAGCCATAAAGACCCCAAACACCAGCTTTTGCCAATGTGGATAGCGCTGCTTTGCTTCTGATAATACCTCGCTGACATAATAAACCGGCCTCTGGACCGGGTAACCTTTCCCGTCCTCTTTACGCTCCACAACAACTACTGCGTTGACGGCTCGGGGGCCAGCTGCCACGTACAACAACATAGGCTCTTTAGGACCCGGCGCCGCTAGTACTGGTGGTTCGGATAACTGCTTCTTTAGTGACTCGAATGCCTCATCCGCCTCTTGATCCCACACGAATCTGATTTCCGCAAGAGCCGGTACAAGGGTATTGCCTTTTCTCCGAGTCTGGATATGAATCGGCTCAAGGCTGCTACGCAGCCCGTGAGCTTTTGAACATGCTTCAAATTTCTGGTTTTCAGACCCTGGATGGCCTTGATTTTATCCGGGTTTGCCTCGATCCCTCTTTCGGAAACTATAAAGCCGAGTAATTTCCCGGCTGGAACTCCGAACACGCACTTCGTCGGGTTAAGCTTCATCTGGTACCTCCTCAAGTTTTTGAACGTCTCCTTTAGATCATCGATACACGTCTCCGCCTTCCTGGTCTTGATGACCACATCATCCACATAGGCGTGGACGTTGCGTCCGATTTGGTCTTCGAAGCATTTTTGAATACATCGTTGGTAAGTTGCACCGACGTTCTTCAATCCAAACGTCATGGTTTATAACAGAAGGCCCCAAAAGGGGTTATGAATGATGTTTTCTCCCAATCCTCCCTCTTGAGCTTAATCTGGTGATACCCGGAATACGCGTCCAGGAAGCATAAATAAATCGCTCCAGCTACTGCATCTATAATCTGATCTCCTGGGTAGTGCGAACGGGTCCTTTGGGCAATGTTTGTTGAGACTCGTAAAATCAATGCACATCCTCCACTCATTGGTCTTTTTCATCACTAGAACCGGGTTTGCCAGCCAATCCGGTGAAATACTTCCATGATGAAGCCGGCTGCCAATAGCCGAGCGATCTCTTTGCCTCCTTCCTTCTTTCCTCATTCATTTTCCTCAAGCCCGCTTCACGGGCCTGGACTTGGGATCCACATGCAAACTGTGCTCAGCCAGCTCTGTAGGGATACCCGGCATATCGCTAGGTGTCCAGGCGAACACATCTACATTTGAACGAATAAACTCCACGAGTGCTTCCTCCTGCTCTTTTCCCAAGTTAGACCCTATGGTAACTGCTTAGTGGAATCGCCTTCAACAAAATCTATCTTCTTGGTGTCTTGTGCTGCCTTGAATTTGCTCTCCGTCCTCGGTATTCGGCTTGTTCAAGGCTGTTCTATCATCCGGGTTCACTTGAGACCAGTAATATAGTTCTTCCTTTCTGCATGCTTGCTCAGCCATAAACCGAATCTCCTTCGTCGCACTCGGCCGCTATATCCCGGTTCCCATGTATGGTGATGGTCCGTTTAGGACCCGGAATCTTTAGCTGCAAGTATACGTAGCACGGCCTAGCCATGAATTTGGCGTAAGCCGGTCTTCCAAACAGCGCGTGATAAGGACGCGTTTGACCACCTCGAACGTGAGCCACTCAACTCGATAATTATCCGTCGATTCTCCAAAAGCAACCTCCAAGGTCCTTCCCTCGGGGCTCGCCGAGTGACCCCGGTACGATCCCATGAAAGATTGTCGAACTTTTCTGCAACTGGGACTCTTTGACTCTCATCCGTAAAAGGTCTCCCAATAAAGGATGTTGATGCTACTTCCACCGTCCATCAGGACCCTCTTCAGTTCGTAACCATTAACCTGTGGGGCAACCACCAACGCCAAGACTCCTGGACGCTCTAGTTTTTCCGGATGATCGCTTCTACTCCATGTTATCTCTTGTTCTGCCCATCTAAGATATCCCGGCGCGGCCGATGAAATCGAGTTTGCCGCTTGCTTTGACGTCTCCTTGTTCCTGCTAGAAGTTCCTGTAGTATGCACGTGATATTGTCCTTTTAAATTAGTCGTTCGTACCATACCGACGAAGATGTTGATCCGGCCGATCGTCACGACGGATCCGGATTCGAGGTGATCCGAGTCTGGCCCCCAGCCGGAATCGTCCACCATCTTTTTTCCTCTCCGGTCGATGTAGATTTCGCCGACGACGAGATTCTCCATATTCTTCCGAGCTTCTCCCGTGATGTAAACACCTTTGGACGCAGGCCCCACGGTGGGCGCCAACTGTCGTGGGATAATCACGGCAGATGTTACCGGGGGTAACTGATCTTGGGGCAAGACGACACAGGTATTTGGGAGAGGGTTTAGCTCAGAGGAAAACATGGTGCAATTTGATCTGGTAGCCGGCAATCAAAGTCGCCGAGTCTCCGATCTTGATATAACAACTCAACTCTGGATTACACTAGATGCTCGATACCAAGCGCTATTGTTAGGGTTCTAAGATCTCTGTCTAAACTAGACCTGGGGGTCGGTTTATAAAGCACCCGCACCCCCTGGCTTATTCCCCAAGGCGCACCCTGGATCCTACCCGGACACGACGCACAAACCCTAGCTTTCCTTTACAATAATCCACAATCCGGGTTGCTGGGCCTACAAACTTGGGCCTCCACAAGCTTCCCCACCCTTAGCCGGATCCTGCGCACCGTTCTTTGGGCCGGGTTACTCCTTGGAGTTTGGCCTACCGGGTTATCATCCCTCCATCAGAATCTTGGAGCCCAATGAGTCAGTTCACCGTAAACGTGACACAACCCCTTCCTTTTCTTGAAGTTGGTACAGTGCGACGGCTTAAACTTGTCGTCGGGTTTGCCTTTACCCTCGGTTTTCTTCTTCTTATATTTATGTTTGTTGGACGGGTAGTGTTTCTTCTATACCACATGAGAAGGAGAATCTACCTCAGCAACCCGAGCACGTGTATCCTTTGCTCTCGCCTTTTCTTCCACATCAAGAGATCCCATGAGGTCCGAAACGGAAAACTCCTGTCTCTTGTGTTTCATAGAAGTAGCAAAGGTGCTCCATGAAGATGGAAGCTTGGCAATAATGCCTCCGGCCATAAATTTGTCCGGTAACATACATCTAAAGTGCTCAAGTTTTTTAGCGAGTGACTGTATCTCATGAGCCTGTTGAACAACAGAGCGCTCATCAGTCATCCTGTAGTCATAGAATTGCTCCATGACATACAGCTCGCTGCCAGCATCCGAGGTCCCAAATTTGGCCTCGAGTGCAGCCCACATATCCTTGCCGTTATCAAACGACATATACGGACCCACAATGAAATCATCAATAATACCGAGGAGGGCACTTTTAAACATAGTGTCCATATTGTCGAAAGCCTTCACCTGTGTTGGATTGAGATCGCCCTTAGGCTTGCCCTTGGTGGCCGCATAGCAGCGCAAGGTTTGAAGCCATATCACTGCTCTCGTGCACCACCTCTTATAGTCCACACCCTTGAAAGGGATTGGCCTTGTCGCCGCAATAATAGATGGTGCAGGTGCAACAAATTGCCTATAATCAGGTTTTTGGATTGTTGAATATATTAGGAATTTAGCACATGATTATAATTCGAAGTAGTATTAGATGAATTATGACAGTAGCAAATACAACAATCATGCAAATATCTAGATCTAGTATATTAGACAGACCGATCCAATCTATAGCAAGAACTCGACATATGAATTCCAGTAATATCTCATATAGATGGAATAGAGTAACGTACGATGCAGCGGCAGCTGCACCGCCGTTGTTGTTGTCCATGTTGTCGGCCATGTCGTCGATGAAGAGGTTGCCGAGGTCGGGGAAGAAATCGTCATTGGGGAAGTAGTCGCTGTCAGCAGTCGCGCGAGTGCGCTCCCCAAAAACCTGATCGCCCCTCTCCCGTATAGGATCACAAGATGCGGGGTTCCGGAGGCCTGCTGTCCCCTCTCGCGGTGCATGCCGGAAGGAGGGATGGAGAAGACTTGTTGGCGGCGCAGTGGTTTGGAACAGTGCGGAAACGGTTTAGGTATTAACGCGTCCGTTAGTTACCATATTAATGACTTATTAAGTTTTCCCAACTGGCAAAATAAACTCTCTCGGCTCGGCTCATTCCCGCAACCCGCGGCGCGTCGTGACGTGTCGTGACGAGGCGGGCGTCGGAGGAGGAGAGCGCGTGTGGCACACCTCTCCTATTGCCTGCCAACTCATACATGAGCTAGAATGGCTCACCTTATAAGGTGATGCTATCCTCTCCAAACTAGCAATGTGGGACTAAACTCTAGTCCCACTCCCCACTTGTATTATTCATGAACGGGTCATGACAATTTCAGGATTTTTATTGGGCTTAGTTGAGCTGGACATGTGAGGCCCATATAAAATTCCAACAAAACACACTCGATGATGTTTTGAGTTAAACGAATCCGTTACATCGGAAAGTGACAACGTCATCAACATCTCCACTAGTGTAGCCGCGAATCCTATTTATCTCCCACTAACGACCTTCTAAAAGTAATATTTGGGTGATTGTGGTTAATAACTTGTGAGACCAAAACGTTGTTGTTGTCTTACAACATAATATAACGAAGAGTATTGCAATCATAGTGGTGTATCCCCTAGCCAAGGATCTTCCAAAAATATGATACCCCTTCCATCAACAAGTGTATAAGACATACAATCAAAGAAAACATTTTTCACCCCATGATCCCTTTCCAAAACGGGGATCAGTAAGCTTTGTCTGTACCTAAGCCAAAAGAATTAATCTGATGTATTTATTATGTAGAAACTCCTTCCACACCCCCGCCTCCGTTAAAAGTTTAAATAGTGATTTGCCAAGTAAACACATATTCTTAACGTCAAGATCTTCTATCCCAAGACCTCCCTAGTCTTTAGGCCTACAGAAAATATTCCACTTAGTAATACGATGTTTCTTCTTCTCTGGTCACTTTGCCAAAAGAAATAATATCTATAAAACTCCAATATTTTATTTACCTCAACGGGTATATTTTAAGAAAGATCGCAAAAAGATAGGCAAACTTGAAAGGACCGAATTTATAAGGGAAAGACAATCTCCATGGAGAGCAGGTTTCCTATCCAAGAACTCGTTTCTGCTCAAAACGATTCTTCACTGGTTACTATTCTTTATTTAGAAGCTTGCGGCAGTGAATTGGAATTAATAAATATTTAAAAGGTGAAGACTCAACTTCACATCCAATAATGTGACGATAATCTTCGTTGAACGTATTAGCTTCACCAAAAAAAAAATCTCACTCTTATAAAAAAATTAATGGTATACATTTTCAATAATTTTCAAAATGTGTCTATTATTGTTTCACAGTATTCATTGTTATTAAGAACAATTTCATAAACCTATAACATGTGATTTGCGGTAAGGCGTCGTACCCTGTTGAGGGCCGCCCTGCATGTTAATATAGGCGCGGTTAACCTAAACACCGGCAGGGATAAACATGGTTTGTTACAATATCTATCCGGAACCTTATCAACACGGTTTCCGTATACAACAAGGAATATCATCTAACTACCGACTAACTACTTCTGTTAACACTCCTCCTCAATCATAACTTGTCCAAGTTAAGATTGTTCTTGAACATTTGTAGTTGTCGGACTGAATGGGGTTTAGTAAACCCATCTGCAACTTGATCCCCTGTTGGAATAAATTTGATATCTAATAATTTTTGTGATACTCTTTCTCTCACAAAATGATAATCCACTTCTATATGTTTAGTTCTAGCATGGAAAATGGGATTAGCTGAAAGATATGTTGCTCCCATGTTATCACACCATAATTGTGCTGCTTGAGGTTGCTGTACTTGTAATTCTGTCAGGAGTGTCTGTACCCACATTACTTCTGCAGTGGCATTTGCCATAGCCTTGTACTCTGCTTCTGTACTTGATCTTGAGACTGTTGCCTGTTTTCTAGCACTCCAAGAAATCAAGTTAGAGCCAAGATATATTGCAAAACCTCCTGTTGATCTCCTGTCATCTGGACATCCTGCCCAGTCTGCATCAGAGAAAGCACTAACCAACATGGAAGAGGTTTTATTAAACCTTATTCCAATATTAGATGAATATTGAAGATATCTCGTTATCCTCTTAACAGCTGTCCAATGTGAGGTAGTTGGTGAATGCAAGAATTGACAGACTTTGTTTACAGCAAAAGAAATATCTGGTCTGGTAAGGGTGAGGTATTGTAATGCACCAACCACACTCCTATACCTTGTTGCATCTTCAGCTGAAAGTGCTTCACCTTCATGTGCTGACAGTTTTTCACTTGTTGATATAGGAGTATTTGCAGGCTTGCAATCTGTCATACCCACTCTTTTAAGTACATCCTTTGTGTACTTTTCTTGTGTCATCAATATTCCTTCCTTGGTCTTCTTTACCTCGAGTCCTAGGAAATAATGTAGTTCCCCCAAGTCCTTCAAGGCAAATTCTTTCCTGAGATCTTGAAGAAGAGCTTTAGTTGCTTCATAACATGAGCTAGCAACTATTATGTCATCAACATAAACTAATACAAAAACCGAAATATTTCCCTTGCAATAATAAAATAGAGATGTATCAGCCTTAGATGGCCGAAAATCAAGATCCTGAAGTTTGGTGCTCAGCCTTGAGAACCATGCTCTTGGTGCCTGCTTTAGCCCATATAGTGCCTTATCAAGTTTACAGATATAGTGAGACTTCCCTTTCTCTTCATACCCTGGTGGTTGCCTCATGTATACATCCTCTTCCATAACGCCATGCAAAAACGCATTCTTCACATCTAGTTTTCGAAGACTCCATCCTCTAGAAACTGCAATAGATATAACAAGACGAATAGTTGCTGCCTTGACTACTGGACTAAAAGTGTCCTCGTAGTCAATGCCATATCTTTGTTGAAAACCCTTTGCAACTAATCTAGCTTTGTGCCTATCTATGCTACCATCTGCCTTGTGCTTGATTTTATAAACCCATTTACAGTCAATTATATTTCTACATGATTCCTGAGGTGGAACTAAGTGCCAAGTTTTATTTTCTATAAGAGCCATATACTCTTCATCCATTGCTTCCTTCCATTTTTTATTTTTCATAGCTTCATCTAAATCACTAGGTTCACCGGAACTGGTAAAGTTGGCATACCTGACCACTGTTCCAGCCGTGTATTTTTTCGCTGAATTTTCCCGGTTTGTAGACGTGTCATTGCACGTCCGGGCGCTGTAGCCGCGGAGTCTGGTGCCGCAGAAGATCCTGCCGCCCGATCTCCGACAGCTGGAGACGAATCCAGCTCGGGATCCGTTCGATCCGCTGCGTTAGTCGAGGCAGCCGCATCGGATCCAGGTGCCACCGTGTGGCCTTCCTGCGACGGAGAAGTGGCCGTAGAAGATCCGCCGCGGCGCAGAGAGGAATCTCGCGCATGTGCGCGGTCGATCTGTCGGGGTGGCGTGGCAGCGCTGGATTGGCTGCGCGCTGATCCCGTGGTGGATGGCGATCCACTGCGCGCAGATCCCGTGGACGATTGCGATCCAGAGGAATGTTCGCCAATGATTGGCCCTGTCGGACCCTCGGCTTCCGTGCGTGCGCGTGTGCGATGGAAACTTGGCGTTTCTGCACTGTTTTGCGCCGAATTTTCTCCTCCTTGCTCCGAATTTTCTCCTCCTTGCTCCTGTTCACTTCTTGCTGCATGCTCAACCAATTGATTAGCAGGAATTACAGGAGTATTAGTCACAATTGGATCAACAATACTAGATGGCTCTCCCCCGTGATCAAATTGTTCTTGGTTGAGGAGATGGTGAGGTAGAAGGGATATTTCCTTACGAAGGCGAGGCCCTGCATTCGGATTTAACAGAGAGAAAGGAAATAGTGTTTCATCAAACACTACATCTCTTGAGATATAAATTCTACCCGTAGCAATATCTAGGCATTTAAAACCTTTGTGAATATTGCTATAACCAAGAAACGTGCATTGTGTCGATCTGTACTGGAGTTTCCTTGCATTGAAGGGTCTAAGATTGGGATAGCATGCACATCCAAATGTGCGCATGGACAAGTAATCTGGTTTAATTTCTTCAAGAATTTCGAGTGGAGTTGAAAAATTGAGTAGTTTGGTAGGAAGACGATTAATAAGATATACTGCTGTCAAGAATGCTTCATCCCAATATTTTAGGGGCATAGAAGCATGGGCTAGTAGTGCGAGTCCCATCTCAACAATGTGTCTATGTTTTCTCTCGGCAGAGCCGTTTTGCTGATGTGCATGGGGACAGGAAACATGGTGTGTGATACCAATTTGTTTAAAGAAAGAGTTGAGGCGTTGATACTCTCCTCCCCAATCGGATTGGACTGTGATGATTTTTCTGCCAAACCGACGTTCAACAAGAGATTGAAATTCATGGAAAATATTGAATACTTCAGAACGATGTTTGATCAAGTAGATCCAAGTACATTTGCTAAAATCGTCAATAAAACTCACATAGTAATTCTTTCTACCAAAGGAATCGGAGGCAGGCCCCCATACATCTGAAAAAATCAATTCTAGAGGATGATGAGACACACTAGTTGATCTAGAATAAGGCAATTGGTGGCTTTTTGCCTTTTGACAAGAGTCACAAATTGACTCATTATTTCTCTCACTCGAACATGGGAGTTTATTTTTGCTAATAACTTGATGAACAATGGAAGATGCCGGATGTCCTAAACGGCTATGCCATCTATCTGGAGATGGCTTGAAGGCACCATAAATTTGCTTAAACGTAGACGTGGAAGGTAGAGGATAAAGACAACCTCTACATGGACCATCAAGCAGACAACCTCTACATGGACCATCAAGCAGAATTTTCCTCGTGTCCTGATCCTTGATACAGAAAAAATCAGGGTGAATTTCAATGAAAGCATTGTTATCTCGTACTAATTTATGAGCAGAAATTAGACTTCGATTTGAATTAGGAACATGAAGGATATTTTTGAGATGGATATCTTGATCACGAGCTCGAATAGTAGTGTGACCAATGCGATTAATACCCATACCTGAACCGCTTGCGGTGTGTACTTGGTCGTTGCCGTAGTACTTGTCGTGGACGTGGAGCTTCTCGAGCACGCCAGTGATGTGGTCGGTGGCGCCCGTGTCGACTATCCAGCCACCATTGCCACCACCGTGGTTGTTGTAGTTTGCAGCATTGGCAGATCTCTCCTTGCGCACGAAGTCCTCATTGTACCGGTGCCAGCAGTCCTTGACTACATGGCCCGACACGTTGCACAACTGGCAACGAGGGCGCTGCTCGCTGGCGTAGTTGTTGTAGCTGCCACGCCGCGGTTGTTGAAGTTGCCGCCGCGGCCTCCTCCTCCATTGTTACCCCCACCTTGAGTAGGAGCATTGCGACCGCCACCGTAGTTGCCGCGGCCGAAGCCACCGCGGTCACCACGTCTGCGCCCTCCGAAGCGTCCACGGCCGCCTCCACGCATGGCAGCGTTGGCCGAGGTTTGAGACGGCGACTGACGGAGAGCCTGTCGGCGATCAAAAAACATAAGTTGTGAGTACAGTTCGCTTACAGAGATGGGTTCGACCCTGGCGCCCATGGCAGCAACAAGGCCATCATACTCTTCGTCCAATCCGGCGAGAGTGTACGCCACCATGTCCTCGGCATCAAGGGGTTTGCCGGCGGCGATCATGTCGTTCTCGAGGGTCTTCAGCCCGGCGGTGTAATCTGCCATGGTCTTGTTGCCCTTCTCAGCGTTTGCAAGCGCGATGCGCGTGTTGACGGTGTTGGCGCGGGATTTTGCCGCGTACATATCCTGGATGGTGCTCCAGGCTTCATGCGCCGTTCTTGCCGTGGCGACGTGCGCCATGACCTCTCGCGACAGAGAGGTAACGAGGAAGCTCAAGACCTGTTGGTCTTGAGCCACCCAGGGACCGTACCCCGGGTTGAGCACCTCCGTTTCCTTGTCGTCCTTCTTGACGATCGTCATCTTTGGGGGAGCGGCGATGGAGCCGTCGATGAAGCCCTCAAGTTGGGCGCCCCGAATCGCAGGCAGAACCTGAGCCTGCCAGAGCACAAAATTTCCTTTGGCTGGCTTCTCCGTGACATTCACCCTAGCGAAGGGAGAGCCAGCGATCGACGATGAGGAAGAGCTGGACATTGTCGAGGAGGATTTGGAAAAACTAATCTATATGTGTTTTGGAAAGAGGTGGCTCTGATACCATGTGATTTGCGGTAAGGCGTCGTACCCCGTTGAGGGCCGCCCTGCATGTTAATATAGGCGCGGTTAACCTAAACACCGGCAGGGATAAACATGGTTTGTTACAATATCTAACCGGAACCTTATCAACACGGTTTCCGTATACAACAAGGAATATCATCTAACTACCGACTAACTACTTCTGTTAACATAACACTTCTGGAGAAGCGGAGTGAGGAACAAGGGATATCCTAAATTCCTATTAATTAAACCCAATCTTGCCTATGGGATGACCGATACTCTCTTTTATTTTGCGTTATTTTCAGGCTTAACTACATCTCATACCATGTAGATTAGGATGACTCACGATTTAATCCACGACCCCTCATTAAAATTTCAATGTCTTCTACATTTATCATAAACTTTTTCACTCATTGCTCTCCAAACATGTAAGTTATATTAACAATAAAAATAATGAAGCTTTTGTTAATACATAATGTAATTATATAATGTTAATGCCTTGAACAGAATACAAGCTCTACAAATTTGACATCAGATGCTTGCAATAAAAAAGAGTAAATAGTTTCCACTTTGAGGAAAAAATTATTCAAAACCATTCCAAAATTGAATTATTTAGATATAGAACGGTAAAAATGAATCGCAAGTACACACTGATTAATTAATGTCATACTTATGAATTATGAATTTTAGGTATCTGTAGTGTTCGTGACTATTTTGGTATCTTAAGTATCTTGCCGGAGTGATCTGAAATATGCTGTCAAATAAATATCCTGGCAGAGGTTTCTAGTGTGAACATCTGATCTATCCGTAAGTAAATAGAAGGAACAATTACAACTGTACTAATGAAAATTTTCTAGAGTACTACTGTATTGGTTTCCACACACGGAGTTTGCTTGAATCATTGTCATTTTTTGTCTACTGATTCTTTCAAAGTCTGTTACCTCGTTCATGTTATGGGCTTCAAACGTCATCTAGCATCATACGACCGTTCCGTCGCCACAGTAGCAGCGCCGCCGCGCCATGGCAGCACCATGCCATGCATCACCAAAGCAGCACTGCCTCGCAAGAACCTCCGCGCCAAGGTAGCACGTAGCACCACACCACCGCCACGACAGCACCGCCGCAGCTCCATGGCAGGACCATGCGACCATCACGGCAACACCGACGGTGGAGATGGAGGCCTAAGGGAGAGATGCCGGAGGTGGTGGCGACGACTCGAGTGGGGGCGTGCTTTCGGAGCTAGAGGCCGGGGCGAGCTGACGGAGGTGCAGGTCGATGGGAGAGATCCTAGTGGATGCGGGCGTGAGCGCGAGGTCGAGGCCAGCAGCGAGGCGAGCCAACGGAGGTGAGGCCTATTGGAGAGATCCCATGGGGCGGGGCGGCGCGGGCGCGAGGTTGAGACAAGCGGCTGGGAGAGCTCGCGGGGTAGGAAGGCACATGGGAGAGGTCGTCGCGTGCAGCTATGGAGGCGCTGCTTTGTTGGAGTCAATTGGGACGAAGGAACGGGAACGAAGCAGCGAGAAGGATTCGTGAGCGGTTCCTTGTGGTCCCACAAGAAGTGTGGCGCGACGTGAATACGGAGGACGCAGTGCGTCTCATCCTCCGGCGCCTGATCACAATCTTTTCCCCTCTTCGATAAAAAGGCCGGGGATTGCAACCACCTTTTGGAGAAATATCTCTCATCCGTAGATACCAATATCTATGAAGCATATCCGTTCACATGAGCTTCCTTTAACATCGTCATTTTAAATAAGAAAAATGACGCAACATCGTCAAAATTGCGAGTAAGATGGGTCGAATTATGGTGAGTATGGAAAGAGTGGTGTGGCTTAAAGAGGAGCAGCTGGGACCGCTTCGCCCCGCCCCGCTCCCGCGAACCCTAGCCGCCGCCGCCTTCCACCCCTTCCCCACCTCTCCTCCCCCTCACCGCCGCCGGGCAAAGCCTGGCCGGCGTCGACGGCGGCGGGCCCTCTTCCTACTCCCTGGGTAGATGCAGCGCGGGCTGTGCCTGCCTGGCGAGGACGCGGCACTCGCGCAGGGCGGTGCGGCGGTGCTGCTCTCCTCCAAGCCGACAGGTGCAGGAGGGTCATGCTGTGGTGGTGGCTGCGTGGTGGTGCCTGCGTGCGCTTTGCGGGCTGAAGCTGGTCGCGAACCCTAAGCGGCGGGTGGTCCAGATCTTGGTGACGGCCTCTCGGGCGGCGGCCTCCCTGGGCCCTACGAGCCTATATGTGTGTCCTGTCCCGGATTGGGCGTTGCCGGAAGCCGCGGTGGCTGCAGGCTGGCGATCCTGGGAGGGAACCTCGCCCTTCATCTCCCACCTTCAGATCTAGGAGGGACTGCAGCCATGGGGGCTGCTGCTTGTCGTCCTCGCTAGAGGGTCCGTGTTCCCTTCGTGGTGTTGCGGGTTTGCTGGTCTTGCTCGTGGTCGTGTTTGACGGGACTTGGGTGCCCCTGCAGCGAAAGTGGTTCCCTTGCTTTGCAGCTCGGTGGCGCGGCAGTTCGGATGCCGGGGCGGCGGCCCTGGAAGGTGGGAACTTTGATGGTTGACGGGCGTGCCATCAGTTCTTGTGCTGGTCGGTGACCATGTCGCGAGGGTGGCGTGGTTTTCGGCGCGACACTCTGTGGCAGCGGCATGGAGGCCGTTTCGGTGGTGTTCCATGCCATGTGTTGGAGGTTGAGAGTGTATGCCGAGAGGAAACTCTCGTCCGTGGTTTCCCGAACCGCGACGGCGACGTCCATGGACGCCGTTCCCTTCTTGAAGGCGTCGCAGCGGCTTCTCTCGGTCCTCCTTCGTACTCCGGGTGAAAGCCCAAGATCCTTGGATCGGACGATGGAGACGCACTAGCGTCGTGCTCTTCTTGAAGACACCGTCTTGAAGGTCACGGAGCGTTGCTTCCCGGAGGTGGTGCGGCTCTTTGTCGTGCTCTCAGCCGGCAAGGTTTACAACTTATTCTGCACTTCGGAGTTTCTTGCTTGGACTACCTGGTTCCTGTCCACAGCTTCTGTGGTCAGTGGCGGTGATCGTCGGTGTTTGTCTGTAATCTCCTTGGTGTCTTTCTTCGAGGTCTCCCTGTTGAGCCTGTCTGCAGCTCTGTGGTCAGTGGCGGTGATCATTGGTGGTCATCTGTAATCTCCTCGGCGTCTCTCTTTGAAGCCCCTTGTTGAGCCTATCTCCGTGTGGATAGTGGCGGTGTTCTTCGACGTTTTCCTGTAATCGCCTAGTAGTTCTGTTTTCTTTGTGTGTGTGTGCAGGGTGGTGTTGTATGCTGGGTTCAACACTTTGTATCTTTCTCGCCGTGTGGCGCTATTAATTTATCGCCGGGCCTTTTCGGCCTTGTATCTAAAAAGTATGGAAGAGTAAGCGAACATAACTGTATCGCTATCTTACCTAACCAGAACCTACCTAAACTACTGTATATTCCTAATTGTAATTATAGTTTAGGTTTAGGATTTTGGGTCGGTTACCCTCCCCCTCCTGTACTCGTGTATATAAACACATCGATACATGAATACAAGGCACATTGCATAATTCGTTCCTCCTTCATGGTATCAGCCTCCCCTAGATCCAATCTCTAAACCCCTTCCGCAGCAAACATAGCCATGTCAAGCCAATCTGCCTCCTCGGTCTCCGGCGGCTCTCTATCCGGCAGCAACCCCTTTGCCCCACCACCTCCCTTCGTCGCCACCATCCAGACAATTCCCATCCGCCACCATGTCCCTGTCATCTTAGACCTCGAGACTCCACACACACCACCTGGCATACATATTTCATGGTTACCTTCCGCAAGCTCGTCTTCTTGATCACATCGACGGCTTTCTTGATCCTAAGATCATGGAGATCGATTACACCTAGACGCAGATCGATCAGTGCATCGTCTCGTGGCTCTACACCACGATCTCCCAAGACTTCCTCAACATCATCATGGAGCCCTCCGACCACGCCGCGTCTCTGTGGCGCGCTATCAACGATCTCTTCCTCGACAATCGTCTCCAGCGCGCCGTCTATGCCAAGCAAGAGTTTCACAACCTCGTCCAAGGCGAGATGAGCATCACGGCGTCCTGTTCCAGGCTGAAGTGCCTCGCCGACACGCTGCGTGACGTCGGGTCTCCTGTGGACGACCGCGACATGCTGATCAATCTGATCCGCGGCCTTAACGACGACTTCGGCCACTGCATCGCCGCGCTCACCTTCCGCCCCAAAGGCCGCACCTTTGCCAGCGCGCGTTCGTCTCTCCTTCTCGAGGAGCGCCGCCTTCTCCACTCTGCTCGCCAAACACAGCAGGCAGCCCCGCAAACGGCTCTCTATGCCGGGGCTCCATCCCTTCCCGCGCCACATCAACCTGCCGCTCCCTCCACCAGCAACCAGGCCGGCGGCTATCGCGGCAAAGGGAAGAAGAATAACAACAAGCCTGCCGTCACCGGCGGCCCACTCATCCTCAATGGCGGCCCCCGCGCCGCTGCTCCACCGGGCGTGCCCATCTACATGCAACTCGTCGGCATGTTCCAGGCTTGGCTGTCTCACGAGCGCGCACCTGTCAACAACAATGCCAACGCCCCTGGCATCCTTGGTGCACGCCCCGCAACTTCGGGCTACCTTGCACCGAGCCAAGCAGGGTTCTCGGCGTACTCCCACCCTGCCACCTACCAGATGCCAAACACCAGTTGGGATCCCGCCCCTCTACACCAGGCGCTTCAGAACATGTCCTTGCAGCAGGCTGGAGGTTATTCGCTCCCCCTTCCCACAAACAACGATGGCGACTGGGTTTTCGACACCGGCGCCACCTCTGACATGACTAGCAACCCTGGTACCCTCTCTACTTCTACTCCCTACCACTCTTCCTCTCGCATAATCCATGTCGGCAGTTCCTTTGTTTCCACTCCCTCTATTCCCCTTCATCTCCGTAATGTTCTTGTTACTCCCACACTTGTTAAAAATCTTACGTCTGTTCATTGTCTAACCCGTGATAATCCTATTACCATTGAATTTGACGCGCTTGGTTTCTCTGTCAAGGATATTCATACCCGGGCGGTTCTCCTCCGAAGTAATAGCACCGGCGATCTCTACCCGCTGCCTGGACGGAAGCATCACCATCCCCTTCATGCCACCACTTCCACCAACCTTTGGCATCAGCGGCTAGGACATCCCGGAGCACCATCTTTGGCGCGCATACTCTCCACTTTTCCGTTTGCGTGTAATAAATTGCCTTCACACACCTGTCATGCGTGTAGGCTGGGAAAACATGTTAGGCTACCCTTTAGTACTTCCAATTCTCAAGCTAGTTCTCCATTTGCTTTAATTCATTGTGATGTATGGACCTCGCCGGTTTTGAGTATTTCCAAATACGAATATTATCTCGTTATACTTGATGATTTCTCCCATTATACTTGGATTTTTCCTCTTCGACGCAAATCCGAGGTTCACAACATACTTCGCAATTTTCATGCCTATGTCGCCACGCAATTTCAACGCCCCATCCTTGCTCTTCGTACTGATAATGGCCGTGAGTTTGATAACAAAGCTACTCGCCAATTTCTCGCTGAACATGGCATTCTTTTTCAACTTACGTGTCCTTACACCTCTCAACAGAACGGCCGTGCCGAGCGTGTTCTTCGCACACTCAATGATAGTATGCGTACTCTTCTACTCCACGCTCATCTTCCTCCCAAATTTTGGGCTGAAGCACTTAACACCGTCTCACATATCTTCTTAATCTCCGACCTTGCCATCCGCGTATCTTTTCTATCCCTCATGAGCTCCTCTTTGGATGTGCTCCTGAATATCAACATCTCCGCGCTTTTGGTTCTCTCTGTTACCCAAACACCACAGCTACGGCGCCACACAAGCTGGCCCCTCGTTCTGTCGCGTGTATTTTCCTAGGGTACCCTACTGATCACCGCGGATACCGTTGTTATGATCCTACAACTGGTCGTGTACTAACCTCTCGTCACGTTCTATTCGACGAGACTGTTTTTCCTTTCAGGGATCTCACTGCTGCCACGACGCACTCGGCCCCGCCTGTGCCTCTGTTGCACGATGGCGGGCCTGTCTTCATTCCCGTGCAGCCTCGCACGGGACCCACGGCTCGCGTGCGACGCCCCGTACCACCTCATGTCGCTGCTTTGACTGCGACACCACCGGCCTCTTCTGTCCCGGCAGCGTCTTCGCCTACCTTCTCTGCCGCGGCAGGGAACTCGCCTGGATCGCCTGCTCCTTCGGTGTCTGCCCCGGCAGAAAATTCGCCCGCTTCTTCTGCCGCGGTAGCGACTTGTTCCGTTTCTTCTGCCGCGGCAGCCTCGACACCGAATGCATCTTCGACTGCCCCATCGTCTGCTCTTGCAAGCCCTGCTCCGATTGTGCATCCTCTCGCGGTGCCTTGACTTCACACCATGCAGACCCGCGCCATGCGTGGTGTGGTTCGCCCAAACACTCAGCTTGGTGGCGACGTTTTGGAGGCCTCCACAACGGACCCATCCCCGCTGCCCTCTACTGCACGCTCGACTCTTCGTGATCCAAATTGGGTCACGACAATGCAAGAGGAATTCGATGCTCTCCAAGCCAACTCGACATGGGATCTTGTTCCCCGACCTCGTGGTGCCAAAGTGGGTGTTTCGCCATAAGCTGAACTCTGACGGCTCCTTGTCCCGCTACAAAGCTCGGTGGGTCGTGCGTGGATTTAATCAGCGACCTGGCATCGATTTTTGTGAGACTTTCTCTCCGGTTGTGAAACATGTCACCGTCCGCACCATTTTTCACATTGCAGCCTCGCGCTCATGGCCCGTTCATCAGCTGGATGTCAGCAATGCTTTCCTCAATGGTGTTCTTGCCGAGCGTGTACTGTCAGCAGTCAACAGGTTTCGTTGATGCCTCCAAACCTGACCACGTCTTCTTACTGTCCAAGTCTCTGTATGATCTTCGACAGGCCCCCCGGGCTTGGTACACCCGCATTGGCAGCTTTCTGACTCGGATCGGTTTTGTTTCCACCCGCTCGGACACATCCCTGTTTGTTATGCCCCGTGGTTCTACGACTGCTTACCTGCTCCTTTAGGTCGATGACATTATATTGACAGCATCCTCTGAGGCGTTCCTTTGTCAACTCATCGCACAGCTACAGTCTGAATTCAAGCTCAAGGATTTGGGCCCTCTGAATTTCTTTCTCGGAGTTCAGGTTCGGCGTACGCCCAGTGGGTTCTTCCTCTCTCAGGAACGGTATGCTGATGAGATTCTCGAGCTTGCTGCTATGTCAAACTACAAGCCTGCTAACACACCTGTTGACACCAAGCCAAAAACTTCATCCACTGAAGGTCATGCGGCAACCGATGCCACTTTCTATCGCAGTATTGCCGGAGCCCTCCAGTATCTGACGCTGACACGCCCTGATATTGCTTATGCTGTTGGACAGATTTGTCTGTATATGCATGCTCCTCGAGATGTTCATTGGGCTCTCGTCAAGCGTCTGCTTCGTTATATCTGTTGTACATCAGCACACGGGCTTGCCATCAAAGGTTCATCTTCTCTTGAACTAGCAGCCTACACTGACGCGGATTGGGCTGGTTGCCCGGACACACGGCGCTCTACCTCGGGTTTCTGCATTTATCTTGGCGATAGTCTTGTTTCTTGGTCTTCCAAACGGCAAGCAATTGTCTCCCGTTCCAGCGCCGAAGCAGAGTACAGGGCTGTGGCGAATGCGGTTGCTAAATGTTGTTGGCTCCGCCAACTGCTTGGTGAATTCCTCTGTCCAGTATCCAAGGCTACTGTGGTTTTTTGTGACAATGTCTCGGCAGTCTATCTCTCTGCCAATCCTGTTCACCATCGGAGGACGAAGCATATAGAATTGGATATTCATTTCGTACCCGAAAAGGTCGCCCTTGGTCAGTTTCGAGTTGTTCACGTTCCTACTACGGATCAGCTGGCAGACATCATGACCAAAGGCCTCCCAACAGCGTCATTTGATTCGTTCCGATCCAGCCTCGGCATCCTCTCCGATGATGCTTCGACTGCGGGGGGGTGTAAGCGAATATAACTGTATCGTTATCTTACCTAAACAGAACCTACCTAAACCACTGTCTATTCCTAATTGTAATTATAGTTTAGGTTTAGGGTTTTGGTTCGGTTCCCCTCCCCCTCCTGTACTCGTGTATATAAACACATCGATAAATGAATACAAGGCACGTTGCATAATCCTTTCCTCCTTCAGAAAGGCATCAACCATTCTCTACCAATAGGGTATGCTGTAATCTGCGCCGACATGAGCTTTCAGGAAAAAACCGAGGAACATAACCTCATTTTATTTAAAAATAGGGAGTGAATTGACCAGTTTATTAGCGAGGAACTGCCCGAAAAACGTTACGGGTGCATCAATGTTGTGGTGACCCAACACACCACTTCATGTGTAGTGCGCAAGTCGGTGACATAATACTCAAAGAAGGACTTATCCGTGAATATTACATCTCTCAGAGTGGTACAACAGAAACACAGCGGGTCCAAGCAAAGCTAAAGGATACAAACTTCATTACAAAATCTAGAGAATCTCTTTGATGAATCAAGAAGATCTCCTGCAAATGAAACATCAGAAGAAGCAATTCGAAGCTCCAGGATGGAGATTAACTCTAGCTCAGAACAAATCCACTACGGCTGATGTCAGCCCTAATCTATGGCTTTCAACTGCTAAGACCACGAATGGTCTCTACCTACACCTAGATAGCTTCTCCTCCACCAGCGTTGTTGATGACGATGCTTTACCGACTAAGTAGTAGATCCCTCCATCTAGCTTCGTGCGGTAGCGATGGCTTCACGATGACGACTTCCAAAGGCTTCAACTCTAAGCAGGGGGTCAAACGGGAACGAATGAGTAACGAGCGTTACCCAACAAGTTCATGATATATAGTGGGTAGTTTGATGCACTAACTACAGCTTTAGACTCCAAAGAGTCATAAACTAATGCAAGGTTTTGTAAAACTTTCTTCAAGAGGTTGCTTTTAATTCTGAAAACTATGCCCACCAGACCATCACAAGACGAGAACTTCATGGAGTTGCCTTTCCTGTATCGTTCGTAGTTCCTTCCCGGAACAAGGGGTAACATGCCACATCCTTTTACACTCTGTAGAGGTGCGTTACTTTACCCATGGACGACCAAGACCATGTTGCACAACCAGGCTCGAGATCCTGTCCACGCGCACATAGGTGTGGGGCCCGGTTGTTGGTCCAAGCCAAACCGTGCTTCTCCGCACAACGCATGCCCACCCATTTCTGCCAGCAGGTTGAACGCCTGATTCCACCCCTCACGATTGATATCTACGCGCCCCTGGCAGACCATCATAGACCCGCAAAGTCCGTGGGAATTAAGGGATCCCACCCATGTGCATGTGGTCTCGCACTACCTACGCGAGACTACAGCGTACGTTTCTGGCAGCTCGTTGACATGCGAACGAGAAAAATCACAGCTAACTTACTCCCCCCATAGAAGACCCATGGTTAACATGGTATTCACGGCGCACCGAGTTCTGACGACATTTGTGATTAGTTCCTAGGTAATACTTTCTCATGCAGATGGAACCTTCCTTTGACCTATTCATCTTACCATGGTCCTGTCCGCCCACCAAACAGAACACTACCACTCGGGTAGTCATTCAAGTAGTCATATTATTATAAAAATAAGATCATGCATTCTTTTTGAGAATAGGTGGTAATATGATAGGGTTTTTGCAAATAGTTTGTTATGAAGTACTGCAAAGGATATGAGCAAGTGATGAACTTGCCTGAGATTGAAATAACAATAATAATCCAAGCCTTCGGGGTCAGGGTCTCGTAGGAAATCCCGAAATCTGAAAGATAGCAAAGTAGTCCCGGCAAGGACTACAGAAAACACTGGCAAGGATTATACATGCATAGTAATGAGATCCATCGTGAAATACCCTGGAAAATACCCCAGCTTACAAATGTAAGCCACGTTCGAAATGATATCTCAATCACACAAATTTTAGGTGAATTGTTTTATTACTTGTGGTAATGTGGTTATTACTTTTAGATTTATGTGTGTTTCACTGTTACTTAGCAAAAAAAATTATTATGTTTAAGTAGAAGTGTTTATTACTTGGTGAGGTAACAAGACAATAGCACATGGAAAACAACTATTGAAAAGGTAACAAACATGATTGATTTTATGTTCCAAAAGTGTAGAGCTAATTAATGACAATGAGTTTAGTTGAAAATGATGAAATAGTACAGTGAACTCTATCATCACAATACTTGCTAATTACTTGTGATGATAGGTTTAGTAGGTGTGGAAAACATGTGAGTTTTATTTCTAAGGAAAATGATATTAAGATAGTTATTGCTGGTTATAATGGAATATTATAGAATTCCATTAATCCTTTAGAAACAAGTTTATAAGTTAAACAAAATGTTTTGTGTTTGACATATTTTAGTTGACAATGTTTTTCTCGTTAATTTGGTATAACATTTGATACTTTCTGAAAATATTTCAATAAGTTATTAATTTATTAATTTTTAATGAATTAAATGACTAGGCAAAATATTGCACACATGAAAACTTAGTCAAATGTCTTTGTAAACATCATAGATGAGTTGCATTTGTTTTTTTGAGCAATTTGGCATATAACTTGTGTTTTTCTGATTTTATGAATTATTTATTATTTTTCTCAATCTTAAATGATTTAATTTAATTTAGAAAAATTTTAATTTTTAATTTTATTAATATTTTTGAAAGGTTGATAAACATTTAGATTCTAATTTTATAATCAATGTGGTATATTATTTGTATTATTCTGAGTTATAGAATTAAAGCTATTGAATTAATAAGATTAATGATTTTTCTGCCAATATTCAAAGTGACAGGTGGGACCCACCTGTCAGTTTTTCTTTTTAATTGAAAACATAAAAGAAACAGAAAAGGAAAATACGTGCTGACGTCATGCTGATGTCATGACTGCATCACAGTGAGGAATCTCTTGGTTCGAATCCATCGATTTGGTGAAAATTGTTGCAATAGATAGGTTCTAGGTGCTAGCTAAGATCACGGGGAGCCTATAGGTGGTGGCGCGGTGACCAAATGGTCACTGGCGGCTTGCCGGCGAGCAAGAATGCGGCGGTCCGACGCGGTGACTCACGGCGGCGATGGATTAGTTGGTTAGATGCATATTGGAAAGCACCCTGACGTTCCCCAGCTCACCCTTAGCGCGATGGAGGTGACGAGGAGGAGAGGCGTTGCCGGAATCGCTGGCGGCGAGGAGAATTCGGCTGCGGGCGGACTCGGAACGGCGGTGAAATCCTCGACGCCTGGGGCATCTCCACCCCTGCGCGCGCTCGAGGATGTGAAGATGACGACGGCGAACACAACGATGGTCTTGGCTCGTTCCCCCGTGGCCGGATGAGATGGCGGTGACCGGCAGCTGTGAGGTTAGGGTTAGGGTTCGGTATTCTCCCTTGGAGGATACAGAGAGAGAGAAAGTGAGGACAGAGGGCGAGAGAGATCTTGATTCAGACGGCTCCCTGGTGGTTATATCCTTGCGAATCGTCGGCGGCAGGAGGTGGCAGCGGTGGAGAGGACAGCACGATCTTCTCCTCTGCCTTCTGGCAGAGGAAGAAGAAAGAAAAAGAACCCACGAAATTTTGATAACCCCCTACAAGTTTCAAAATTAACAAAGAGGTCCTTCTGTATAAGAAACTAAGAGAAAACCTATGTTTTCAGGGACTTCTTGTAAACAGAAAATTTAATAAAAAATATATTTGAATTCCTCATCTAATTTTGCATCTCTCCATGTTTTGTTTTGGTGAACTTGAAGAATATTTGTATTTTTTATTTAGGGTGCTAGATTAAGTGATTTTATTGTTTTCACTATATTTAATTTGTTAAATGTCTTAAAATTTATTTTAGTGTAACATCCTAAGTATGAAAAATAAGCCTTTAGAATGTTTGCTCTCTGTTATTTTATGTTTTGCATCATGACATCATGTTGATTGCAATTGTTTTGATTGTTTTCCTTTTGTTTTCCTCTGTTTTCATTTGTTTTCCAACTGTTTTCATTTATTTTCCTTTGTTTTCTATTTGAATTTCAAACCAAAATTCAAACCTTTTGTTTCATACTTGTGATGTTACAATTTCCAAAATGATATTTCAAATCAAAACAATCAATTGTTTCCATTGAAGTGGTGATTCCAAACTGTTGTTTTGTTTCTAACAAAAAATTCATCCAATAACCAAACCCTTTTCAAATTCAATTACTTTCCAAAAGAGCAACTCTGTTGAAAATTATGAAAATTGCAAAACAAATCAATCAATTGTTTCCATCAAACCATAAGGTTCAAACCATTAAAATTATGGCCTTTTATAATTCAATTAATCCAAATGTTATTTCAAATTCAAATCAAATCAATCCCACTTGGCATATTTCAAATATGGGTTTAAAAATTAAAATCTTGTAAACAAATTAAATTCAATAATTTTCATAATTGCTTGAGCTTATTAAATAAAATTTGTTTATTTCCCAAAATTCCAAACCAAACCCTATTTGAAAATTCAACTAACAAGTTAACATTAAATTAACATATCAAATTTTTTGGAAATGTGGTGACATTGCTTTCATTTCCTGTTTGCAAATTAATAGAAACCTTTCATAAAAATATACAACCCTATTTCTCTCTCTCTCTCTCTCTCTCTCTCTCTCTCTCTCTCTCTCTTATTCTCTTACAAAAAAAAGAGGAAAAGGAAAAAAGAAAATCCAAAGCAAGGGAGGAGACAGCCCCTTTTTCCTCTCGGCCCATCACCCCCCAGGCCCATTTCCCTTCTAGCCCAGTACCCCTTCGAGGGATCTTTTCTTCCTCCTCGCTGTCGTCACGGTGTACGACTGCACCTCCACCGTAAGATCATCGCCTCACCTCTCCGATGGCCTGCCGTACCTAGCTCCTCTCCCCATAAAGCACCAACCTCCTCCCCCTCTGCTCGCTAGCCCTAAGCCCCTTCCTCTCCAGCTAGCGCCGCCATCTCCCCTTGCTCCCCCATCTCCTCAGTCTCTGAACCCTGAAACCTGCATGAGAGAGATACAGAGGGCAGCGAGCACGCTGCCGCCCCTGCCACGGTCACCTCGGGGCTTCGCCGTCGCTGGGAATGGAACCGTGGTGGTCCCATACCCCCCTCGCTTCCTCGCCGGATGCTAGGAGGCTCCAGGGAGACCGCGGCGTCGAGCTGCTGACGACTGCGTCTCCGTTGGCCGCCCCGAGTTCAGCGACGCCTACAGCATGGGTGAGCGCCACCCTTCCTCCTTCCCCCTGTCTCCCTCGCACACGCACCAGCACCACCTCTTCTGCACCCTTGCTACGCGCGCACGGCACCACCAGCTCGCGGTCGTCGCCGATTGGTTCCGCCGTCGACAGACGAGTTGCAGCGGGCAGCGATGGGTTTCAGTTTCGTCAGGTTACCTGACGGAGACTAAACCACAACAACCAACGCGTCCGTCTCTGAACAAAAACGACCGCAGCACCGCAGTGGTTCAGTCCCTGCGCGTGCGCCGCGAGGGCAGCGGGTCGAGTCCCCGCGAGCGCACACCCCTTTTTGCGATTTATTCCACGCGCAGCTAGGCCCACGGGTCAGCGACCCCCTGCGCCACCTCATCCGCACCCGCGCCCAGTTGGCGCCAGCGTGGCGCTGGGCCCGCTGGTCAGTGTCTCTCTGGCTGGCACGCTGGGTAGACAAATCTTAGGGATTTTTCTCTGCTAGTTCCTTTTCCATTTCAGTCCCTGGTTTTTGCACTTTGGTCCCTGAACTTCAAACACCCATAGAAATTGCAAATAAGCTCCAAATTGAAAATATAAAATATGTTTTTCAGTCCAAATTCAATGTACTTTCTGTTTATCAACCTCGTTTTGCAATTTGGGCAATTAAAATTAATGTTATTTAATAATCCTTAAATTGGTTAATTAAATGGCATAATTAATAACTTTCAAATGGTTGCTCCAAATTAAATACTCAAAACATGAAATCCATACAAAATCAAATGCCACACTTGAATATCAACTTTGTTTTCTGGTTTACCACATGTAAATTGTATAATTGTTTCACCTCTTGTTTCATGCAATTAAATTGGTAATATGCTTAACTAAATCATTTGAAATTGTTTTCCAACAAATAAAATATGTTTTCCATGCTATTTTAAACCACCTTTTCAAATATAAATTTTGTTTCATGATTTGAATAATTTAAATTGCTTAAATAATTTAAACCTTGTTTAAATCATCTAACTTTGCTAAATTCATAACTTGCTCAAATTAAATTATTTTTGAACTTATAAAATATGTTTTCAAACTAGAAAAACATAACCTCTTCAAATATGAATTTGAATTTATGTTTTGAACAAATAAAATTCAAATAATATTCAAACTTGAATTAAATTCAATTAAAACTTGTTTAATCTTGATTAATTCATAATTAAATCATTGTAATTCCTTTTTCAATAATTGAAACATGTATTCCACCTAAAATTGTGTGTTCTTATCAAATATGAACTTTGTTATCTGTTTTGAACAATTTAACTCGATGAAAACAACAAATGCTTGAGTGACACCTTTAAGTACCCAAAATTTCATAACTTAATAGATGAATTTCTAAACTTGGTAAACCTTATTTCCAATTGCTTCTATTGTTGTTATTTTGCTGTTTTCCTCATCCATGCATCATGCTAACTCACTTACACATGATGATTAGTTGTAGAACAATTAATTCAACCATAATTCATGGGCTTTTCATATGCAATCCAATTGCATATGGGTCCATTTAATCATGTTGCTATCTTGTCAACCAGTTTATTTCTATGCATTAATTAAATGGTCATGCATCATCCCATGTTTGCGCATTATGCCATGATATTGATTGTTTATCTTTCTGCATTGTTTGTTTGCTTCTTCTCGGATACACGACGACGTTGAGACCGACGATACTTACGACACCCCTTCTAAGGAGTTAGCTCAGTACCAGGCTATTGGGTTTGCAGGCAAGTATTCACTCACATGAAACATCGTGTTCCTTTCAACATTGGTTACCGATACTTTCCGTTGTCTATTCTGCTAGCCCTATGAATAGTTGCTTCTGTTACGAACCTATCACATGAATCCCTTAACCCTGATATTGCCTCACCTCCACTCCTACAACCCCATTGTTTGAGCCCGTGTCTTACTAGCATGCTTAGGTTGTTTTCCTCGAGTATGTTACCCGTTACTTTCTGTTACTATGTCTATTATGTTCTGGGGGCTCGATGTTAATCAATCAACCGGTTAATCTTATGACTAAATAATAATTTGATGATAAGGCACCGGCAGGAGGCCCTGTGTGGTTTTGAGGCCTGCTAGTGTCGACCCTAATTAGGAAAAGGGTCTTGTCTACTGATCCATGATGAGCGCACTAACCGTGGGAAGCGAGTATGGGCGCCCCCCTCAATTTGATTCGATTCGCATCTCGTCCAAATCGCCTCATTTAGTTCGTGTTTTCCATTTGCCGCATGCATGTTTTTGCGAGCCCAGTGCAGGGTGGAACTTTTGTAGTCGACATATAGGGGGACACGTTCTTAGAGTGCTATGAGGGTCCCCTTTCTTCGGGGCTCGATTAGCCGTGCGCCCAAGGTGCTTTGGGCTTGATGCGAAGAAGAGTTGAGTTGTGTTGAGTACCTCGCTTGGTGGGTTGATCCCCCGTCTGGCGGGTTATTCTTACGTGTACGGCCAAATTGGTGCACCCCTGCAGGGATAAATCTTCTCGAGAAGCCGTGTTTTTCGCGGTTATGGACTACTTGGTGAAAGTACTGGCTAACAAGTACTCAGGACAACTTAAACCTAATGATTAACAACCTTACACCCAACGATTAACAACTTGACTAGTAATAGTCTTATTGACACAACAATCTGAACCAACATTAATCCAACTGTGTGAGTTATCCTCGGATTGCTTCTTTGGATAAGGGGCGAGGTCCAGGATGGGTTTGTTCGGTGGTTAGTTGTAGTTGGTTACGATACGCGATCTTATCTCCTTTCTGTTAGCCGGAAGTGGTAGTATGTTTCTGTAGTTGGTTAGAGCAGCCAGTTGCAGCATCTTTCATATCCCCTTTCTTCCGTTGAACCCAAAGCATCTGTGCTTGGTGTTGACGGGTTACACTTTGGTGAACTGTGAGTCTTGCTTGCCAGTACGTTTATGTACTGACCCCTTTGGGGCTGTGGTTTCCGCAGACCTACGTTTCCGAGGATCTACATGGTGGCTACTACGTGGAGTTTGACGAGACTGCTGACGAGTAGATAGCGGACCCGGGCAGGATCCGAGACTTCGTGGATGGGCTCCGTCTTTTCGTTTCCGGCCTCTTAGGCCTATTTGGATCTTGTCTGTACTCAGACATGTTGAATGCTTCCGCTGTGATGTAATGATGAATTGTTGGGACATGTGTCCTCTGGATGATTGTATTTGCTATCTCTGCTCTAATGAGAGCTATTTGCAACTTATTTCCATCTTTTGTGTCGTAGAGATCTGTTGTGATATCAGCTGTTCAAATGCCGTTGACGTACCATGTGTGTATGTTTTGAAGTACGTCAACGGAAGTATCTGGATTTCTACGGGATTGTTTGCGCAGACGATGAATAGTACGAGAATGGTTGTCACACGTTTACGTGTTGGCCTGCTCATATTGAGATGCGGGTGCCGGTATGCCCCGTAAGCCATTTCTCTACTGTTTAGCGGACTGTGAGTATCCCCTAGAAGTCCGGGTGCGACATTTAGGCATGAACATCACATTCACACAACACACATATGGTTCCCAAGTGGTGTTTTATGAGTGGATCATATTGTATACAATTCCTTATAGAAAGTAATTTAGTAAAACTACTTAGTACTGGTTCTATGCACTATGATGAAAATCATTTAATATGGAATTTTATTCCATGTCAAACCAAAGTGTGTTAGGTAATGAATAGATTTATTTTCCTTTGTGTGGATTTGTTTTTTCATCTTTAGGTTTCTTATCAAACCTGGTGGACAGTCCTTATATCATCTGTAAACTATGTTGCTGTTTTGAGTACTTGATAAAATGGAAAACATGTGTGGTTGTGGAATCTTATTTACTTGTTTTTCACATAGGTTCCAATTGTGGATAATATCTAATGTTGTTTTAAAACATGTAATCATTTACATGGTTATATGTAGATGAGTTTTTGTTATCATCTATTGGTCTTACATGTGAAAAGGATTTGGAAAACAAGGTTTTAAGCTTGTTTTCATCTACCTCCACATATCAAGATATGTGGATGCAATGGCTTGTTATTATCCCATACTTGATAGTTGTTTCCATTAAAGATATTTTTATGAGTTCCTCATCTCTGATGAGCTTGAAAAATATTATTGATTCTCTACTATATCCTAATGATTCACTGGATAAATTCTTATGCTCCCTTACTGAGGCAGTGTTGCTTCCTGTGGTCTTCTGTTGCTTGACGTTCTTGTCACTGGTTGTCACTAGTCTTCAGACATTGCCTTGGTCCTTTGCAAGAAATATCATCCTTTTGTCTACCTAAGTGTTTTCTCTCCCTTGGTGGTCTCTGGACTTCAGATCTTTACCACTAGAGCTTATAGGATAAATGGAGTGGTTCCCAGGTACTAACCTCAGTAGTAATTTGTGGCTCCTGATGAAATGAATTCACTGAATTCCATAAATATTTCATTCTTATGGTGTATTCAATTATGATGAAGATTAGCTTATTGAAACTCAGTTGTTTTGATGCTTACAGGAATATTCTGTTCACAAGGTTGGCCTTACCTTGTAACCAAATTATTCTCATATAACACCAAACACTTGGATTTCAACATGTTGCTTGTTTTCTTCCTTATCTTGGTTTCTTCCTTACTTATAAGTGGTTCAAGTTATAATGTGGTTTTTCATTTTATCCTTGTTATTCTATTCCTTTTATGGATCATGGTTTTAAAGATAACAGAATGCAGGTGTTTTTTTATAACATCAATTTTCACTATGCATATAAGAAGAATTTGTTGACAAGTTTGCAAGGCCTGCCCTCAAATTACTTTTCATATACAAATGGCTGATAGATACAAGGTTATCAAACCTTATGTTTATTTGTAGATGACACTGTTAGAGCCTACAAAAGTGATTTGTTAACAAGGTTGCAAACTTGTTTCCAAACTACTTCTATATAACACTAACATTGGAGTATCACAATATTTCAAGAGAGTTAATAAGATCATATCAAGATATAAGAGTTTCCAAGTACTCTTATAGAAGATTAGAGTAGCACTTCAAGCACACTCTAAATAATCTTCTTGGAAATCTTCATGTGGTAGTTCCCCCTTTCTTGTGGGTTGCTTCTCTTGCAGAATGATTCAGTGAAGATTGGGAAACAGGATAATAAGATAATATAGATAGGTAGAAAGATCTTGATTAAGAGTTAGTTCATGCTTTTATTCACCTTCCATATACTTCTTATTTTATCTCCCATATGATATGTTCATGTTCATATATTTGGTGTTACTTAGCTATCCATTCAATTCCTCTAGCAGAGGTTATAACTTGTTGTTATTCATTAGTTATATTCAGAGTTACTTTAGTTGTTGACTGATGATTTGGATAGAAATGTGGAGTGTTTGTGGAATGATTACTTAATAGTAAGTTGATCAAATGGTTCATTGATGTGTTGAGATTCCAGATACTCTCTTGTATAAGATGATTGAGACAATGAACATGTAAAGCTTATTGGTTCTTAATAACTTATGTCCTAGTTGTTATTTGTTTTCTCTGGTGTCATGATTTTACTTTATATTCTTCTCTTAATTACTTTGTCATCCATAATGCAGAGATAGAGATTCGGGAATATCATGTGTGATGATCAATGTTTAGAAGTAATTTAAGAAGATTCATTTCTTCTTTAAGATACTTCTTTTATAGTTGATGAGATATGTACATATTCGATAAATGTTTAATACAATTATTATATCATGTCCCATTGGTGGGTTTTGAGTTAAGACTTGTGGGTATCATTTGTTTTCTATTAAACCTTTGTTATTTGATTGTGAAGATGCACTTAATAGTTATGAGATAATCTATAAAGGTGTGGTGTGAATGGTTGATAAATTAGAGAGTTGTTGTTTTATAGGTGATAACATCTCCGTTGATGAGATGGTTAAGTTGTGTATTACTTATTTCTGAAAGTATGATTATCAGTTATGAGATTTGGATCACCCCTCTTAAGTTCTAGATACCTAGTGAATTATCCAAGTCACTTAAAGACTTGTGGTTTAGGTTGTTGAGAGTTTGTGTTGGTCACAACCAATTATGGTTTATATAACCAGATGATTTGGTTTGTAGAGATGTTATGTTATAAAGATCACTCCAAATGTACTCTTGACTAGATGAACTGGACCTATTTCATCATGTCAAGTGAAACATTGGTCACTTTGATTCTTTTAAACTTTCGCGCCAAAATTTCCCATACTTTTAGATGCATGCTTTGCAAATGCACATATTATATTTAGATCCTTATAACCTCCCAAACACTGGGATGTTACAAATGCTTTCATGGAACACCACATTAGGCAGACCCGGCCGACTTGGCAACCAACAAGGAAACACACCGCTGAGGAGAAATACATCATCTAGGTCGTCATCAAGTGTCATCCTCGTCGCTCCTCCCGGAGCAAGAGATTCCAACTTCACCTTCGGCGACCACCGACGAAGTCCTCGCTGCAGCCGGCGTAGAAAACCATGTCGTCCTATGCCAAACAGTCGATTCAAAGCGTCGAGAAATGGCATCTCCGACTTTGACGAAGAGCTTCATCAGAGAAAGATGCACACCTTGCACCCACGAATTCCGCACGGCCACCGCAGAAAAAGTAGCGTCAGAGCCAGCCTGTCCGCCCGAGACACGGAGCTCCGATTTCACAACTTCACAACGGGACACAACACGGACTGTCAGTGACGAAGAATAATGCCGCGACTCGGCTCCGCTCACCACCGTCATCGTGCGACACAGCTCGCAACGCCACCATAGCACCCAAGACATCGTGAGCTCCTGCCAACCACGATGTTGTGTGTGTCCAGCCCACGGGCGCGCACACAGGGACCATCATCTTCAAGGTGACGCCCTCAAGAGGAGAGACGACGAAGATCGACGCCATTGTCCACCCTGCACAAACAGGGTCCAGGTCTTCACCCGAAGAGGAGTTCCAGGACTGAAGAGAACCGAGAAGCTCCAAGACGACCCCCCAAGGGGGAGAACGGCGTCAACAAATATCGCTTCGTCGGGCTTTCGCCCGGAGCACTCGAGACTCACAAGCCCACGCGGCCGGGCCAAGGCGGGGAGACCCAAGGCACCGCCAGCCTGCACACGCAATTATCCAAACACCTCGTGCGCGACGGTGGCGCGACCATCGCATAGATCCTTCCAATCCTCCTCCGACCTTGCCTAGACGTATCCGTCCTCACCGATGCAGCCTCACTAGAACCACCGGGCCGCGGACCTGACGGCCACGCCGAACCACCGCCGCACCAGCCGCCCTTGCCAGGAGCAAGCACGCCGCTCTCACGGGCCCGCCAAGCCCAGATCGGGCCCGATGTGCCTCAGGTCCTGCGCTCGAGCTCCCGGCTGTCGCGAGCCTCGCCGACGGCGCCCTCCGCACGACACCACCTCCGGAGGCCAACCCGGCACCGCACCCTGCCCACCACCAGGAGGCCGCCACCTTGCACTGCACCGTGCCCAGCGCCCAACGACGCCACAATCTTGGCCGCCGGGCGAGCTCCACTCCTCCTCGCCCCGGGCGCCCAACCCATCGCGGGGACCTCCGCCAGCAGAACGCCGGCCGCCACCGCAGCCCGCCCCATTGGTCGCCATCAAGATGCCGCCGCAGCCCGCTGCATCTCCCCAGGATGGGCCAAATTCCTGAGAGCCACACCCCGCCGCCGTCGTCCGCCGCCAAGGGTTGTGCCCGGCAGCCACATCCGGTCGGCGGCGAGGTAGTGGAGGCGGGAGGTGGTTGGGAGCTTTCAGAAGGGCTGACGGTCAAACGGTCGTTCATTCCTTTTTGTTCACCTCCATAATAGCAATCCTTGTGTATGTATGGACCAGGACAAAATTATAGCCGAGTCATAACGATGTCGACTGTCGAATGTCGGATATTATTATGGAGTATGGACTTTTGCTTTCCTTGGCCATCATCAAGTTCCGCACTTCGCATCTCAGTAGGTTTAAGTCGACTTTGCAGGGCTTAATGATTTAGGGAGGTTGACTGGGATAAAACATGATGCTGGTTACTTGTAGAGAGGTGCAATTCTGAGAGGGTGAAATTTACTTACGATAAAACTAATTCTGACATAAGCCGGAGATAGACAAATTGCTGGCAGTGTGTGTTGTGCAGACAGATCAAAGGATTGTACTACAAATTCTAGGAGTTCTGAAATCTTGACACGATGCTAACATTCGGCACTCTGAACCTAGCATCTCTAGTTTTCTGCTGCCGGTAGGTAAAGCTCCCATGAACGTACGCCACCAAGAAAACATTAATCCGGAACACGAGAAGGGACGGACTGCAATTGATTAGGTCGGGTGGGTTTCCCTTTTTAGATAAAAGGTACTTAAATTTTATTACCTGATCCACGACAATACATGTGGGTGTCGTCACGCGCGCCATTCTCACGTCGGCCTGAGGTCCTTAAACATGGAATCCCACTTGATCTCGCCTCCGGCAGCGGTGCTGCCGTCTGAGTACTGCTGCTCCTCCCCCTCTTCTCTGCCGCCGCCGGCGTCATCCTCCTCCTCGTCCTCGTAGGCGCAGTCGTGGAACATCAAGCTAGCCTTGTGCAACGACCCTGACGAGAACCGGACACCGCCGACGCCTGCCGCGACGCCACCGTCGGTGATCATGAGCACCATCTTCTTGACGCCTGTTCTCTTCTGTCGCACGGCGCCGGCCCGAACCACCACGTCACGGCCATCCCCGCCGCTGCAGATCCTCGGCATGACGCTGACCGACGTCGACGTCCCGCTGCCGCTGCAGATCCTCGGCACGACCGACGTGGACGCCCTGTCGCCTGCACCACCGACGAGGCGGCGCGCGCACCGGGCGAGGCACCTCCCGGCCTTCCGTGCGAGGCGGGCGGCGGCGGAAGAGGAGGAAGACTGCGAGGCGGAGGCAGCGGCGTCCTTCCTGGCGAGCTTGAGGATCTCGAGACGATGCTTGGCGACGGCGACGCCCATGCTCTTGAGCAGGTCGTGGTCGAAGTCGGGCGCGTCGGCCGTCTCCAGCTCGTTCTCGCTGAAGAGCAGCCCGTACTGGTACGTCGTGGCCGGGGTGAGCCCCGCCTTGGACAGCCAGGCGTACCAGTCCATGGATCCAACTCTCTCGCTCTCTCAGTTGTAAGTGTGGCTGCCCAAGGTTCGTGTAGGAATCGTGATCTTTATAGAAAGGTAGCTGTGGTTAGTTGGTTGCAGCTGCTGCTGGGAGAGCTCACATGCTGCCCGGCAAAAGGATTACTGCTGCCTACGGCCATAACGCGTGAAACATTTGTTGCAGTGGCCATAATGTGTCCACTGTATGTATCTTCAAGTGTTCTTCGTACTATGTCTTTATGGTGCTTGGCTTGGATCGATCTTGTGCATCAGGGCGTACGGAACACAGTACCACACAAGATGGATCTGGAGATCTAACATTGTGTACGGTGCCTGCACCAGATCATGCTCGAAAAAAAAAGGGGCCGGGAACAACTTGCGTTGCATGGGTCATTCTTATGATTCGTTTTGTTACTCCACTTTGGGATGGTGAGGAGCATAATTAAGTAGAGGTTAAAGAGTACGAGAGGATAGTGATGGCAGTGGCGACAAGGCCGACCACAACCCACAAGCTAGGGGCCTATGTATCGCTTACTTTTCGCGCGTAGTTTTTCGAATCTTTGCCGAGTGTCGTCGTACACCACTCGGCAAACTAGGCTCCGAAAATTTCGTGGCTTCGCGCCAACTTTTCGCGCGTAGTTTTTTGAATCTTTGCCGAGTGTCTAGGGGGGTACTCGGCATAAAAATGTTCCCTCGAAAGATTTTCCCTTCGCGCCAACTCCTCCCGCGCAGTTTATAGCTTTGCCGAGTGTCCCGTGATATGACACTCGGCAAAGCCGTGTGCCTACCTTTGATCCACCGGCTCACAATCACTTGAAAGATCCAACGGCTCCGAAGACCTCGAAGAAAACACACGATCCGTGTGCTTCTTCTCACTATATAAACACACATGCATCTAGCTCGTTAGCACATATCTACAATACAACACACTCTTCCATTTCTTCGCGCCAACTCTTCCATGTCTTCCACCGTACCCACTTTAACCTACTCGAAGGCGGAGGAGCTCTGCGCCTCAAACTACTCCTGCCCTCCCGGGTACGACGTCCCCGCCGGGTGGATGCTGAGCGTCGGAGGCGTGCCGGTCCCTCCTGTCCCTCGAGGTCTGGCGCGCCGGGCGGCCATCACGAACCACTACTACTTCGAGCTGACACCGGAGCAGCGGACGTATCCCCAATGGAATCCCAACTACCGCGCAGGTTGGGACGTGTCTTCTTCTTCAATCGGCGTGAGAGGGCGCTCGCCAGGTACGAGGAGGACGGCCCGCCTCCTTCGAACTTCAACGAGGCTGGTCGTCGGCTGTGGTGGCGCGGCCGTACTCTCCAGGGCGTCATGAACTACATAAGGAACGGCGATAACCCCCGCCTGCGCTACCCGCAGTCCAGGCGTGCTCCCCCATCGACATTTCAGCCCCCATCTGACGACAGCGACGACGGCGGCGGCGACTTCGACGACTACGAGTACATGTATTATACGCCTAGGCAGGAGTATGACTAGACCTGAGCCACAAGATGGCTGGGACAAATGGTTTGTCCATGTATCCTAGAATGTTTAGATCCACGTACTGTCGTGTATCCCGCTTCCTTCGAATTTCAATCTTGTCGTAAAATTCAAAAATAATCGTAGTGGTGTGTGTTCAAGTGTCATGTTAGTCCCAAGGAACACACTTCTGCGTGAGCCGGAAGTGGGTAGCAAAGTGGAACTAGTTGCTTGGTTGTGTCATGTTAGGCCCAAGGAACACCCTTGACAATGGTAGGGACTACCTACTTGCAAGATTCCCCCCGTTACGTCAGATCCGGGAGTTTCGGGGTGTGAGCAGTGCTGGAACCCGCGAGAGAGAATCCGACGTCGGTGAGGCCCCGGCACAGAGAGTGATGGTATCTTTGGCACCCAACACCCATGATACAATCTAACACACATGGCATGGCAAAACATTGGTTTAGGTGGGATCCCGACGCTCCGGGTCCCCTCTCCGGAGATACACTAGCCCCGGTGTAGAAAAAGACGGAACCTGCGTCCAGCCCCCTCTGCGTGAGCCGGAAGTGGGTAGCAAAGTGGAACTAGTTGCTTGGTTGTGTCATGTTAGGCCCAAGGAACACCATTGACAATGGTAGGGCCCACCTACTTGCAAGATTCCCCCCGTTACGTCAGATCCGGGAGTTTCGGGGTGTGAGCAGTCCTGGAACCCGCGAGAGAGAATCCGACGTCGGTGAGGCCCCGGCACAGAGAGTGATGGTATCTTTGGCACCCAACACCCATGATACAATCTAACACACATGGCATGGCAAAACATTGGTTTAGGTGGGATCCCGACGCTCCGGGTCCCCTCTCCGGAGATACACTAGCCCCGGCGTAGAAAAAGACGGAACCTGCGTCCAGCCCCCTCTGCGTGAGCCGGAAGTGGGCAGCAAAGTGGAACTAGTTTCTTGGTTGTGTCATGTTAGGCCCAAGGAACACCCTTGACAATGTAGGGCCCACCTACTTGCAAGATTCCCCCCGTTACGTCAGATCCGGGAGTTTCAGGGTGAGCAGTCCTGGAACCCGCGAGAGAGAATCCGACGTCGGTGAGGCCCCGGCACAGAGAGTGATGGTATCTTTGGCACCCAACACCCATGACACAATCTAACACACATGGCATGGCAAAACATTGGTTTAGGTGGGATCCCGACGCTCCGGGTCCCCTCTCCGGAGATACACTAGCCCCGGTAGAAAAAGACGGAACCTGCGTCCAGCCCCCTCTGCGTGAGCCGGAAGTGGTAGCAAAGTGGAACTAGTTGCTTGGTTGTGTCATGTTAGGCCCAAGGAACAACATTGACAATGTTAGGGCCCACCTACTTGCAAGATTCCCCCCGTTACGTCAGATCCGGGAGTTTCGGGGTGAGCAGTCCTGGAACCCGCGAGAGAGAATCCGACGTCGGTGAGGCCCCGGCACAGAGAGTGATGGTATCTTTGGCACCCAACACCCATGATAAAATCTAACACACATGGCAGGGCAAAACATTGGTTTAGGTGGGATCCCGACGCTCCGGGTTCCCTCTCCGGAGATACACTAGCCCCGGTGTAGAAAAAGACGGAACCTGCGTCCAGCCCACTCTGCGTGAGCCGGAAGTGGGTAGCAAAGTGGAACTAGTTGCTTGGTTGTGTCATGTTAGGCCCAAGGAACACCCTTGACAATGGTAGGGCCCACCTACTTGCAAGATTCCCCTCGTTACGTCAGATCCGGGAGTTTCGGGGTGTGAGCAGTCCTGGAACCCGCGAGAGAGAATCCGACGTCGGTGAGGCCCCGGCACAGAGAGTGATGGTATCTTTGGCACCCAAAACCCATGATACAATCTAACACACATGGCATGGCAAAACATTGGTTTAGGTGGGATCCCGACGCTCCGGGTCCCCTCTCCGGAGATACACTAGCCCCGGTGTAGAAAAAGACGGAACCTGCGTCCAGCCCCCTCTGCGTGAGCCGGAAGTGGGTAGCAAAGTGGAACTAGTTGCATGGTTGTGTAATGTTAGGCCCAAGGAACACCATTGACAATGGTAGGGCCCACCTACTTGCAAGATTCCCCCCGTTACGTCAGATTCGGGAGTTTCGGGGTGTGAGCAGTCCTGGAACCCGCGAGAGAGAATCCGACGTCGGTGAGGCCCCGGCACAGAGAGTGATGGTATCTTTGGCACCCAACACCCATGATACAATCTAACACACATGGCATGACAAAAAATTATTTTAGGTGGGATCCCGACGCTCCGGGTCCCCTCTCAGGAGATACACTAGCCCCGGTGTAGAAAAAGACGGAACCTGCGTCCAGCCCCCTCCGCGTGAGCCGGAAGTGGGTATCAAAGTGGAACTAGTTGCTTGGTTGTGTCATGTTAGGCCCAAGGAACACCCTTGACAATGGTAGGGCCCACCTACTTGCAAGATTCCCCCCGTTACGTCAGATCCGGGAGTTTCGGGTGTGAGCAGTCCTGGAACCCGCGAGAGAGAATCCGACGTCGGTGAGCCCCGGCACAGAGTGATGGTATCTTTGGCACCCAACACCCATGATACAATCTAACACACATGGCATGGCAAAATATTGGTTTAGGTGGGATCCCGACGCTCCGGGTCCCCTCTCCGGAGATACACTAGCCCCGGTGTAGAAAAAGACGGAACCTGCGTCCAGCCCCCTCTGCGTGAGCCCGAAGTGGGTAGCAAAGTGGAACTAGTTGCTTGGTTGTGTCATGTTAGGCCCAAGGAACACCATTGACAATGGTAGGGCCCACATACTTGCAAGATTCCCCCCGTTATGTCAGATCCGGGAGTTTCGGGGTGTGAGCAGTCCTGGAACCCGCGAGAGAGAATCCAACGTCGTGAGGCCCCGCACAGAGAGTGATGGTATCTTTGGCACCCAACACCCATATACAATCTAACACACATGGCATGGCAAAACATTGGTTTAGGTGGGATCCCGACGCTCCGGGTCCCCTCTCCGGAGATACACTAGCCCCGGTGTAGAAAAAGACGGAACCTGCGTCCAGCCCCCTCTACGTGAGCCGGAAGTGGGTAGCAAAGTGGAACGGGTTGCTTGGTTGTGTCATGTTAGGCCCAAGGAACACCCTTGACAATGGTAGGGCCCACCTACTTGCAATATTCCCCCCGTTACGTCAGATCCGGGAGTTTCGGGGTGTGAGCAGTCCTGGAACCCGCGAGAGAGAATCCGACGTCGGTGAGGCCCCGGCACAGAGAGTGATGGTATCTTTGGCACCCAACACCCATGATACAATCTAACACACATGGCATGGCAAAACATTGGTTTAGGTGGGATCCCGACGCTCCGGGTCCCCTCTCCGGAGATACACTAGCCCCGGTGTAGAAAAAGACGGAACCTGCGTCCAGCCCCCTCTGCGTGAGCCGGAAGTGGGTAGCAAAGTGGAACTAGTTGCTTGGTTGTGTCATGTTTAGGCACAAGGAACACCATTGACAATGGTAGGGCCCACCTACTTGCAAGATTCCCCCCGTTACGTCAGATCCGGAGTTTCGGGGTGTGAGCAGTCCTGGAACCCGCGAGAGAGAATCCGACGTCGGTGAGGCCCCGGCACAGAGAGTGATGCTATCTTTGGCACCCAACACCCATGATACAATCTAACACACATGGCATGGCAAAACATTGGTTTAGGTGGGATCCCGACGCTCCGGGTCCCCTCTCCGGAGATACACTAGCCCCGGTGTAGAAAAAGACGGAACCTGCGTCTAGCCCCCTCTGCGTGAGCCGGAAGTGGGTAGAAAAGTGGAACTAGTTGCTTAGTTGTGTCATGTTAGGCCCAAGGAACACCCTTGACAATGGTAGGGCCCACCTACTTGCAAGATTCCCCCCGTTACGTCAGATCCGGGAGTTTCGGGGTGTGAGCAGTCCTGGAACCCGCGAGAGAGAATCCGACGTCGGTGAGGCCCCGGCACAGAGAGTGACGGGGGGACGATAACCCGGTAGGTCAAGCTCCAAGGAGTAACCCGGCCCAAAGGGCGGTGCGCAGGATCCGGCTAAGGATAAGGAAGCTCGTGGAGGCCCAAGTTTGTAGGCCCAGCAGCTCGGGTTGAGGGCTATTGTAAAGGAAAGCTACAATTTGTGCACCGTATCCGGGTAGGATCCAGGGTGCGCCTTGGGGAATAAGCCAGGGGGTACGGGTGCTTTATAAACCGCCCCCCAGGTCTAGTCTAGATAGAGATCTAAGAACCCTAGCAATATCGTGTGATATCGAGCATCCAGTGTAAACCCTAATCGAGTTATCATATCGAGAATAGAGATCCGGCGACTTCGATTGCCGGCTATCAGATCAAATTGCACCATGTTTTCCCTTGAGCTAAACCCTCTCCCAAACACCAGTGTCGACTTGCCCCTAGATCAGTTACCCCTGGTAACATCTGCCGTGATTATCCCACGACAGTTGGCGCCCACCGTGGGGCCTGCGTCCAAAGGTGTTTACATCACGGGAGAAGCTCGGAAGAACATGGAGAACCTCGTCGTCGGAGAGATCTACGACGACCATGAAGGAAAGAAGATGGTGGACGATTCCGGCTGGGGGCCGGAGTCGGATCACCTCGAATCCGGATCGATCGTGACAATCGGCCGAATCAGCATGTTCATCGGTATGGTACGTACGCCTGATTTAAAGGGACAATATCATGTGCATACTACAGGAACTTCTAGCAGGGACAAAGAGACGTTAAAGCGAGCAATAAATTCGGTTTCCTCCGCCGTGCCGGGATACCTGAGATGGGCGGAACAAGAGGTAACATGGAGCAGAAGAGATCACCCGGAGAGAAGAGCGCCCAGGAGTCTTGGCATTGGTGGTGGCGCCACAGGTCAATGGTTACGAGCTGAAAAGGTCCTGATGGACGGAGGGAGCAGCATCAATATCTTGTATTGGGAGACATTCTTGCGCATGAACCTCAAGGAATCCCAGCTACAGAGAACTTCGACAGTTTTTCATGGAATCGTGCCGGGTCACTCGGCGCGCCCCCGAAGGAAAAATCGCATTAGAGGTTGTTTTCGGAGAGTCGGTGGATAATTATCGCGTAGAGTGGCTCACGTTCGAAGTGGTCAAATTGCATAGCCCTTATCATGCGCTGTTCGGAAGGCCGGCTTACGCCAAATTCATGGCGAGGCCGTGTTATGTATATCTGCAGCTAAAGATCCCGGGTCCCAAACAAACCATCACCATACTTGGGAGCCGGGACATAGCAGCCGAGTGCGACGAAGGGGATTCAGTGATGGCTGAACAAGCCTGCAGAAAGGAAGAACTCAAGTACTACCGGTCTCAGGTAGATCCGGATGATGGCACGGCGCTGAGAAGGCCGGATTCTGAGGACGAAAGAGTGAAGTTCAAAGCAGCACAGGACACCAAGAAAGTAGATTTCGTGGAAGGAGACCCCACCAAGCAGTTCACTATAGGGTCCAACTTGAAAAGCGAGCAAGAAAAGGCCCTTGTGGAGTTCATTCGTTCGAATGCAGACGTATTTGCTTGGACGCCCAGCGACATGCCGGGTTCCCACTGAGTTAGCGGAGCACAGTTTGCACGTGGATCCCAAGGCTAGGCCTGTGAAGCAGGGTTTGAGAAAAATGAATGAGGAAAGGAGAAGGGCCATAGGTGAAGAAATAGCGCGGCTGTTAACTGCAGGTTTTATCATGGAAGTATTTCACCCGGACTGGTTAGCAAACCCGGTTCTTGTGATGAAAAAGACAAATGAGTGGAGGATGTGCATTGATTTCACAAGTCTCAATAAGCATTGCCCAAAGGATCCGTTCGCGTTACCAAGGATAGACCAAATCATAGACGCGGTAGCCGGGTGACTTGCTGTGCTTCCTGGACGCCTACTCGGGGTATCACCAGATTAAACTCAAAAGGGAGGATTGGGAGAAAACGTCGTTCATAACCCCTTTTGGGGCCTTCTGCTACAAAAATAGACGTTTGGATTGAAGAACGCGGGCGCAACTTACCAACGGTGCATTCAGAAGTGCTTCGAAGACCAGATTGGGCGCAATGTGCATGCTTATGTGGATGATGTGGTTATTAAGACCCGGAAGGCAGAAACATTTATCGATGATCTAAAGGAGACGTTCAAAAACCTGAGGGTACCAGATGAAGCTTAATCCAACGAAGTGCGTGTTCGGAGTTCCGGCTGGGAAATTACTCGGCTTCATAGTTTCCGAGAGAGGAATCGAGGCAAATCCGGATAAAATCAAGGCAATCCAGAGTTTGAAAAAGCCGGAAAATTTGAAGCATGTTCAAAAGCTCACGGGCTGCGTAGCAGCCTTGAGCCGATTCATATCTAGACTCGGAGAAAAGCAATACCCTTGTACCGGCTCTTGCGGAAATCAGATAAATTCGTATGGGACGAAGAAGCAGATGAAGCGTTTGAAGCACTAAAGAAGCAATTATCTGAAGCACCAGTACTAGCGGCGCCGGGTCCTAAGGAGCCTATGTTGCTATACGTGGCAGCTGGCCCCCGAGCCGTTAGCGCAGTGGTTGTCGTGGAACGCCAAGAGGATGGGAAAGGATACCCGGTTCAGAGGCCGGTTTATTACGTCAGTGAGGTATTATCAGAAGCAAAGCAGCGCTATCCACATTGGCAAAAGTTGGTGTTCGGGGTCTTTATGGCCAGCCGGAAGCTGAAGCCGTATTTCCAAGAACATCCCATAACAGTGGTTAGTTCAATACCAATGTCGGATATCATCAGAAACTCGGACGCGACGGGAAGAATAGCCAAATGGGCGATAGAGATGGGGGATTATCATATCAACTACGAACCCAGGTCAGCAATCAAATCTCAAGCTTTAATTGATTTCGTTAACGACTAGACACATACAGGCATGACTGCAACGGTTCCAAATTCTGAGTCATGGATCATGCACTTCGATGGATCTAAGCAATACGAGGGATCAGGAGCTGGGGTGGTGCTAACGTCACCCAAAGGAGACAAATTGAGTTACCACAGCAGGAGGTGTTAGCAAGGCAAATTTTGAGGCGAGCAAAGGGATATTCTATCATCAATGGGGAATTGTACAAGAGAAGTGCAGCAGGAGTCTTTTTGCGCTGCGTAGCGCCGGAAGAAGGCAGACAGATTCTCAAGGAAATCCATGAAGGCGACTGTGGACATCATGCGTCCACAAGGTCTCTTGTGGCTAAAGCTTATCGACACGGGTTTTTCTGGCTCACGGCCCTAGCGGATGCGGAACGATATGTAACAAGGTGTGACGGATGTCAAAGGTACGCTCGCCAAACCCATGTGCCGGCTATGGAATTGCGGACTATCCCGTTAACTTGGCCGTTTGCCGTCTGGGGTATGGACATGGTTGGCCCCTTTCATATGTCACCATGCAAGAAGACACATCTTTTGGTGGCTATTGATAAGTTTACCAAGTGGGTTGAGGTTATGCCAGTTACTAATTGCGAAGCAGCTACAGCAGTCAAGTTCCTGAAAAGGATTATCTACCGGTTCGGGTACCCCCACAGCATAATTACCGACAATGGAACCAACATGTCCCTTGGTGAGATGGAGAAGTTTTGTGGCAACAATGGAATCCGGCTCGATGTGGCATCGGTGGCTCATCCGCAGGCCAATGGACAAGTGGAGAGGGCAAACCAAGAATTGCTCCGCGGATTAAAACCACGATTGCGAGTTCCCTGCGTCAGGGCTGCTGGTGCATGGGTCGAAGAACTTCCTTCTGTGGTTTGGGGTATCAACACTACACCTAACAGATCCACTCAGATGACACCCTTCTTCATGGTCTATGGTGCGGAAGCAGTGTTACCGAGTGACATTATTCACGATTCGCCTAGAATATCAGCTTACGTCGAAGTAGAGAACGAAAAAACCCGGCAGGACGCCGTAGATATGTAGAAGAGCAAAGAGAACAAGCCCTGGAAAGATCAGCCATATATCAGCAAGATCTAAGGAGGTATCATAGCCGGCGTGAAGACCCGGGTATTCCAGGAAGGAGACTTGGTTCTGCGCCTGGTACAGTCAAACGAAGGAAAACACAAATTATCACCACCATGGGAAGGACCATTTATCATAAGCCGGAACCTGCATAACGGATCATATTATTTGATAGATGCAAGGGAAGAGTCGGCTACAGTCAACGACACCGCACACACCACTTCATCTATGCAAGAAAGAGATAGACCATGGAACGTGGCTCAGCTACGTCCGTATTATACTTATTAAAGACTATATTGGCAAGTGGAATTGCACGATGTAATAGGCAGCAGGTTTTCAGACGCACTCTTTTCCTATCCAGGGTACCTTTGGGGACTGGACGGGTTTTTAATGAGGCGGCTTGCTGACCTAGATTTTTCATATCAAGTAAAAGATGGTTATCAAGAAAAGAGATGGTTATCAAGAAAAGAGATGGTTGTTATCAGGTTATTTACTCTCAGTACGATGCGTATATCTAGGTCTTGGGGCTGGTCGCTTGAATAGCACAGTTACAAACTCAAAGACCCGGCCATGATGCCTATGAGTTATAAGGGCCGATTACTTGCAAACGAGTACGGCTACAATCTTATAACCGGACAAAGAAGTCCAAATTTCTTGGCTGTTCTTACTTAAGCTCGATGTGACTCGCATTAAAGTGGCATGATGTGTTCGCTTACGATGGCAGTTAGTCATGAAACCCGACGGGGATTGGCTGGCTACGTCTTCGTATTGATGTAACAACATGGTATCCACGCGAAAGCCGGTTTACAGACAAGACAGTCAAACGGGTCATCTAAACCACAAGTTATGCAGAGTACAAGGCTGAATAGCTGGAAACTCAACGACTATTAAGCATAACTTCAAAACCTATGTGAAACAACTCATGGATCTTTGTGAAATTAGCAGTAAACAGTTTGTTCCCTTTTCAAGATCAAGTATCCTAGACTCGGCAATCCGGGCCCGGTAGCTTGAAATCTTGAAAAGAGAAAAAGTGGCTTACTGGTATAGTTGCAAAGATCCAAATATCCGAGTCTTGGGGACTTGGGGACTTCGAAACAAAATCCGCTCGTCAATACCCATGAGACCCGGAAATTGAGTTTTCACAAAGGAACAAAAATAAAACCGGATATCGAGAACAGATGAGCTTAAACTTAAAAAGGCCGGAACAAGCATCGAGTATATCAAGGCCTTAGCGTGCATTACAAAATCCTGGTGAAAAAATATCAAAGGTGCACAGGCGCACCGCCCAAAATGACTGTTTCAAAAAGTATGTCGACCGACTGGCGCTTAAGAAGAGGCATTGGAAACCATATATCACTCGACGTCCATCTTGGCCTTACCCTTGCCATCATTGGTGGTAGCAGCAACACCCGGATCGGCGGTACCAGCCCCTGCAGGGGGCGGAACGACTGGTGTTGAGGCAGCAGGAGCAGAGCCGGCTTCAGCTTGCTTCTTGGCAGCCTCCGCCCTTATCGCAGCAGCTTCCTCCTTCCACCGAGCCAGCATGTCATACGGCTCAGGAAGATCCGACTTAATTACTTATCGGCAGAATCATATGCTGGAACAAGTATGTTAACGTCCAGTTCATCAGCAATTACGCTGGCCGGGTAACGGACCTCCTTCTGGACGGCCTGAAAATCCTTTACTGAAAACTTGGATCCGTCAAGCTTGAACTCTGGGAAGCCGCCCATAAGCCTCGCTAGCTCGAGCTTGGGGAGATAAGCTTTCGCAAGTGCAAGCCCCCGGGTCACTCCAACCCGGCAAGATGAGCGCTTCCAGTGCCGAATCCACTCGGGAACAGTGGATAGGGCGTCCAACAGCCTTTTCAGATCAACATGTCCTCTGCCCGGCCACCGCAACTCATCAAGGATCCATCTGGTTCCGGCACATAGTTGCCGGATAGCGCTATTCACGGTTTTCAGCTTGGCCATGTCATCTTCTTCCGGCATGGTTTCGTCCGGGCCTGAGGAAATGGAGACATAAGTCGGGAAACTATTGCTATCTATCAAAAATAAACAGGAGGAGGAAACGTACCAAGTAAAGCACGATATGTGTCTGATATTTGGACGGAAAGGCTGGTTAGGTCATCTTCTGCCCGGTGAGCCCTTTTCCTATATTTTCTCATTATCAACTTATTCCTCCTAGACTCGGCCTCGGCTGCCTCACGTAAAGCTACCTCCTTTTCGATGAGCTTGGTGGCGCCCGCCAGTTTTTCCTCGGATTGAGTTACGAAAGCCTGCATGCATGCAAACAAAGGATCAGTTGGGTAGAGGAATAAGTTATCAATCGCTTGTATAACAAAGTCCCAAGTAAATTATGAATCAATTCACTCGGAACTTGGGGACTGGATAAAGGCATAAGCAATACTAGTCGGATTTACCTCGTGTTTGGCAATCAAAGCTCCCAAGATGTTCTCTTCATTGGACCTTAAAGTGCGAAGGGTTTCTAGCATCTGGGTAAAGGTCAGTTCCTCGGATCGAGCACCGGAAGAGCCGGCAGCTTGGTCGTTTGGTGGGGGGCTCTCCCCGCCCTTGGAGTTGAGACCCGGACAGTTGGGTGGCCGGGTTGGGAGAACTCATCCTTGTATCTAGAACTTCGATCTCCTCGTCTACTGGTTCCGATGAGGAAGGAGATCCGGCAGCTCGGGAAGTGGTTGTTCAGAGGGCCTTGTTCCTGATTATTCGCTGTATCATCGCCAGTCGCGGCGTCCGCATGGTCAGTCGGTTTCTCCGCCTGATGGTTATCTGCTTCTATATTTTCCGGGTCGCTAACGACGGCTTGAGCGCTAAAAGAAAGATGAGAAAAAGTGGCTATTAGTGATGATGGTGGCTTGAGTGGAAACTTGTTAAGCATAAAAGGAAATCATGTAGCGTAAACTTACCCGGCGTTCACGGTATAATCAGGCGGGAGCTCGCCGCTGAAGCAGATGAGGTTGCCACGGGAACTACCAACGGACCCGGAATTGCCCGGCACGTGGATGGTTAGGAGAAGGGTGGCGTTGAGGAGAGTCGGAAGGACGAGGCGGAGGAGCGCCGCCACGAGGAACCGAGGAAATAGAGATGCCGGGTTAAGGGGATCTTCACCCGGAGAGCTCCGAGTTACTCTGCGCTTGGCTGGGGAGAGTCCTTCAAGCACGACGAATTTGATAATGATGGTTAAGTCGTCGCATGGCGTCAAAGGAATAAGGTTCAGAGGATAACGAGGAAAAAGGAACCTTGGACACGGCTCCTCTGGTTTTCCTTTTTGGCTCCGACTGTTGTTTCTTGGTCTGATTCAGTCGCTTCGGGTCATCCTCGTTGGCCTCACCTTCGTCTTCCAGTCCTGCGAATCGAGTGTGTGTTAGTTGGAGAAAAGATAAACGAAAGGGAAGTAATACAAGTAAAAATATGCAGATCCTGTGCAAATACCTTCACTACCATCAGCCGGCTCGTCCTCATCTTCCGGGTCTCTGGAAGGGGGGAAGGGTTCAATTCTCCAGAAAGGGTCATCAGCCTAAGACAAAGGAATGAGACTAAGGGTTAGAAGCTGTATCGAGTCAAGGTACGGAAGTAAGTTATGGATATCAGGTATTACCGCTGGAGCCGGGTTGTCCCGAGTAAACGGGGGTAACCCGGTGATGCCCTTTATCACCTCCAGCTTCTCCGTTAAGAAGCCTTTGATGGTCTTGTTAGTATCGCCGGCTGCAAAGCTTTTGGTGGAGTATCGGAGCGTATCTGTGGTGTGCCCTGAGTACTCGCACATCAATTTGGTGCGAACGGAGTTGGGTTGTATCCGGAAGTCAACCCATGTTTTTATTAAATTGAGCCCGAGGAGGCCTTGGGCTGAGAGAATGGCCATCTTGGTTAGCAAGGGAAGGATTGCCTCCCTGTTCGAATCTGATGCAAAGGCACTGAAAGACTCGGAGGGCTCGAGGGGGGTCTCTGAGTAACCCGGCAGCTTCTTTTCACTGTCAGGGGAGGTATCGCGGCAATAAAAGAAGGACAGTTGCCAGTGTTTGACGTGGGAGTGTAGGTTGAGGGTTGGCATCAGAGAATTCCTGCGGCGCTGGATGGATACCCCGCCACAGGTTAGGAGCGCTCCGTCACCGCTTTCGCGGCACGGCTTGCATTGGAATAACTCGATGAAGAGAGTTAAACTCGGCGGCATGCACAAGTACGATTCAGAGAGAACAATGAAGTGGGTGATGTTCAACATAGAGTTAGGCCCTATGTCGAACATTCGGAGTCCATAGTGATCTAAGACCTCCCTAAAGAAAGGGTGACCCGGAGGACGGAATCCCCGGGTCACGTTCTCTACGAAGCAGATTACCTCGTTTTCTGTGGGTGTGGGCCGGGTCTCACTGCCTGGCGCCCTCCAGTGAATGTCCTTCTGAGAAGGGAGAGTTCCTAATTCGGCTAGCTCCTCCAACCTGGCTTTCGTAGTTGTGGAACGCCCCCAGTTGGCGGATATGGTTTGGGTAGTTCTCGCCTGAGTCGGTAGTTTTCCTTGTCGTTTGGGAGCCATGGGATCAACCTGCAAAGCACAAGAAAAAGAGGCGTGTGAAATAGGCCGGGTGTTGAATTATCCGAGTATAAGGTATCAAGAAAGTATGAAGCTGGCAATTATCCGGGTATCATGTTATGAAGCGGAAATCATAAGGTATCCGGGTATCAAGTATAGCTGTGGAAATTATTGGTCACTTACGTATTGAAATGAGTTTGGGGAACACGGATGGTTGCCCATGTCTCTACTGCAAGCAAAGTAACTGGAAAAGGAGGATTTTCTGGGTGTCAATGATGTGCGCGGAAATTTGGACGGAATGGATCTAGGTTGGAAAACTCGCGAATGATTCTACGAAGAAATTGGTGATTAATGGCGGTAGAAGGGTGGCGTGAGATCATCCAACAAGTTGTTGAAGGAGTTGGCAAGCATCTAAACCGTCTAATTCGGTGTGACGGGAAAAATGGTCCGCGGATTGACCTAGATCCAATCTAGATTAAATCGAAAAAAGTCGTGGGGCTAGATTAGCGAACGCTTACTGGAAGAAGCTGGAGAATGGCCTGGCTGAGGCCGGTGTCGTGATCTAGATCCCACCTTGCAGCGTTTGTTCAGCGGAACGAGGGCGCGATGACGGAATTTGGCGGCGGCCTTGTTACGGTGGCGTGCTCGGGATTCTCGAGATGTTGCGGGGCGCAGGGAATGAGGAAGCCGATGAAAGATTGGAGTGATAGGTGGGAGTCCAAGTTACCCTCTGGGCTCTATTTATAAGGTGTGGGCGGATAAACCAATCCCAACGGGCGGAATCCGGAAGATTTGGGGCAATGGCTATCCGCGCGGATTTTACGAGATATGCTTTGCAAGCTGAGCGAGATATCCGGACAAAAAAGAGAAAGGGATCCTCTCCATGGCATCAGCATCAGTTATCGAGTAAAGTATAGAGTTTTGGCATTTTTATCAAGGCTTAGACTCGGAAAGTTAAGCAAAGCATCTGGAGCAAAGCCGGGTTACTATATGGCCACCATGGAGTTAGGCCTAGCTGAATATCAAAACATCTTAACCCGGCCTCTGTATGCCCGTATGTTTGATATCTTTGCAGGGAATAGCAAGCGCTTCAAGGAGGATCCATGAAGCCCAGGCTATTCTGGGGACTACTGACGGGGGGACGATAACCCGGTAGGTCAAGCTCCAAGGAGTAACCCGGCCCAAAGGGCGGTGCGCAGGATCCGGCTAAGGATAAGGAAGCTCGTGGAGGCCCAAGTTTGTAGGCCCAGCAGCTCGGGTTGAGGGCTATTGTAAAGGAAAGCTACAATTTGTGCACCGTATCCGGGTAGGATCCAGGGTGCGCCTTGGGGAATAAGCCAGGGGGTACGGGTGCTTTATAAACCGCCCCCCAGGTCTAGTCTAGATAGAGATCTAAGAACCCTAGCAATATCGTGTGATATCGAGCATCCAGTGTAAACCCTAATCGAGTTATCATATCGAGAATAGAGATCCGGCGACTTCGATTGCCGGCTATCAGATCAAATTGCACCATGTTTTCCCTTGAGCTAAACCCTCTCCCAAACACCAGTGTCGACTTGCCCCTAGATCAGTTACCCCTGGTAACATCTGCCGTGATTATCCCACGACAGAGAGTGATGGTATCTTTGGCACCCAACACCCATGATACAATCTAACACACATGGCATGGCAAAACATTGGTTTAGGTGGGATCCCGACGCTCCGGGTCCCCTCTCCGGAGATACACTAGCCCCGGTGTAGAAAAAGACGGAACCTGCGTCCAGCCCCCTCTGCGTGAGCCGGAAGTGGGTAGCAAAGTGGAACTAGTTGCTTGGTTGTGTCATGTTAGGCCCAAGGAACACCCTTGACAATGGTAGGGCCCACCTACTTGCAACATTCCCCCCGTTACGTCAGATACGGGAGTTTCGGGGTGTGAGCAGTCCTGGAACCCGCGAGAGAGAATCCAACGTCGGTGAGGCCCCGGCACAGAGAGTGATGGTATCTTTGGTACCCAACACCCATGATACAATCTAACACACATGGCATGGCAAAACATTGGTTTAGGTGGGATCCGACGCTCCGGGTCCCCTCTCCGGAGATACACTAGCCCCGGTGTAGAAAAAGACGGAACCTGCGTCCAGCCCCCTCTGCGTGAGCCGGAAGTGGGTAGCAAAGTGGAACTAGTTGCTTTGTTGTGTCATGTTAGGCCCAAGGAACACCCTTGACAATGGTAGGGCCCACCTACTTGCAAGATTCCCCCCGTTACGTCAGATCCGGGAGTTTCGGGGTGTGAGCAGTCCTGGAACCCGCGAGAGAGAATCCGACGTCGGTGAGGCCCCGGCACAGAGAGTGATGGTATCTTTGGCACCCAACACCCATGATACAATCTAACACACATGGCATGGCAAAACATTGGTTTAGGTGGGATCCCGACGCTCCGGGTCCCCTCTCGGGAGATACACTAGCCCCGGTGTAGAAAAAGACGGAACCTGCGTCCAGCCCCCTCTGCGTGAGCCGGAAGTGGGTAGCAAAGTGGAACTAGTTGCTTGGTTGTGTCATGTTAGGCCCAAGGAACACCCTTGAAAATGGTAGGGCCCACCTACTTGCAAGATTCCCCCCGTTACGTCAGATCCGGGAGTTTCTGGGTGTGAGCAGTCCTGGAACCCGCGAGAGAGAATCCGATGTCGGTGAGGCCCCGGCACAGAGAGTGATGGTATCTTTGGCACCCAACACCCATGATACAATCAAACACACATGGCATGGAAAAACATTGGTTTAGGTGGGATCCCGACGCTCCGGGTCCCCTCTCCGGAGATACACTAGCCCCGGTGTAGAAAAAGACGGAACCTGCGTCCAGCCCCCTCTGCGTGAGCCAGAAGTGGGTAGCAAAGTGGAACTAGTTGCTTGGTTGTGTCATGTTAGGCCCAAGGAACACCATTGACAATGGTAGGGCCCACCTACTTGCAAGATTCCCCCCGTTACGTCAGATCCAGGAGTTTCGGGGTGTGAGCAGTCCTGGAACCCGCGAGAGAGAATCCGACGTCGATGAGGCCCCGGCACAGAGAGTGATGGTATCTTTGGCACCCAACACCCATGATACAATCTAACACACATGGCATGACAAAATATTGGTTTAGGTGGATCCCGACGCTCCGGGTCCCTCTCCGGAGATACACTAGCCCCGGTGTAGAAAAAGACGGAACCTGCGTCCAGCCCCCTCTGCGTGAGCGGAAGTGGGTAGCAAAGTGGAAATAGTTGCTTGGTTGTGTCATGTTAAGCCAAGGAACACCCTTGACAATGGTAGGGCCCACCTACTTGCAATATTCCCCCCGTTACGTCAGATCGGGAGTTTCGGGGTGTGAGCAGTCCTGGGACCCGCGAGAGAGAATCCGACGTCGGTGAGGCCCCAGCACAGAGAGTGATGCTATCTTTGGCACCCAACACCCATGATACAATCTAACACACATGGCATGGCAAAAAATTGGTTTAGGTGGGATCCCGCTCCGGGTCCCCTCTCGGAGATACACTAGCCCGGTGTAGAAAAAGACGGAACCTGCGTCCAGCCCCCTCTACGTGAGCCGGAAGTGGGTAGCAAAGTGGAACTAGTTGCTTGGTTGTGTCATGTTAGTCCCAAGGAACACCCTTGACAATGGTAGGGCCACCTACTTGCAAGATTCCCCCCGTTACGTCAGATCCGGGAGTTTCGGGGTGTGAGCAGTCCTGGAACCGCGAGAGAGAATCCGACGTCGGTGAGGCCCGGCACAGAGAGTGATGGTATCTTTGGCACCCAACACCCATGATACAATCTAAAACACATGGCATGGCAAAAAATTGGTTTAGGTGGGATCCCGACGCTCCGGGTCCCCTCTCCGGAGATACACTAGCCCCGGTGTAGAAAAAGACGGAACCTGCGTCCAGCCCCCTCTGCGTGAGCCGGAAGTGGGTAGAAAGTGGAACTAGTTGCTTGGTTGTGTCATGTTAGGCCCAAGGAACACCCTTGACAATGGTAGGGCCCACCTACTTGCAAGATTCCCCCCGTTACGTCAGATCCGGGAGTTTCGGGGTGTGAGCAGTCCTGGAACCCGCGAGAGAGAATCGACGTCGGTGAGGCCCCGGCACAGAGAGTGATGGTATCTTTGGCACCCAACACCCATGATACAATCTAACACACATGGCATGGAAAAAACATTGGTTTAGGTGGGATCCCGATGCTCCGGGTCCCCTCTCCGGAGATACACTAGCCCCGGTGTAGAAAAGACGGAACCTGCGTCCAGCCCCCTCTGCGTGAGCCGGAAGTGGGTAGCAAAGTGGAACGGGTTGCTTGGTTGTGTCATGTTAGGCCCAAGGAACACCCTTGACAATGGTAGGGCCCACCTACTTGCAAGATTCCCCCGTTACGTCAGATCCGGGAGTTTCGGGTGTGAGCAGTCCTGGAACCCGCGAGAGAATCCGACGTTGGTGAGGCCCCGGCACAGAGAGTGATGGTATCTTTGGCACCCAACACCCATGATACAATCTAACACACATGGCATGGCAAAACATTGGTTTAGGTGGGATCCCGACGCTCCGGGTCCCCTCTCCGGAGATACACTAGCCCCGGTGTAGAAAAAGACGGAACCTGCGTCCAGCCCCCTCTGCGTGAGCCAGAAGTGGGTAGCAAAGTGGAACTAGTTGCTTGGTTGTGTCATGTTAGGCCCAAGGAACACCATTGACAATGGTAGGGCCCACCTACTTGCAAGATTACGTCAGATCCGGGAGTTTCGGGGTGTGAGTAGTCCTGGAACCCGCGAGAGAGAATCCGACGTCGGTGAGGCCCCGGCACAGAGAGTGATGGTATCTTTGGCACCCAACACCCATGACACAATCTAACACACATGGCATGGCAAAACATTGGTTTAGGTGGGATCCCGACGCTCCGGGTCCCGTCTCCGGAGATACACTAGCCCCGGTGTAGAAAAAGACGGAACCGGCGTCCAGCCCCCTCTGCGTGAGCCGGAAGTGGGTAGCAAAGTGGAACTAGTTGCTTGGTTGTGTCATGTTAGGCCCAAGGAACACCATTGTTAATGGTAGGGCCCACCTATTTGCAAGATTCCCCCCGGTACGTCAGATCCGGGAGTTTCGGGGTGTGAGCAGTCCTGGAACCCGCGAGAGAGAATCCGACGTCGGTGAGGCCCCGGACAGAGTGATGGTATCTTTGGCACCCAACACCCATGATACAATCTAACACACATGGCATGGCAAAACATTGGTTTAGGTGGGATCCCGACGCTCCGGGTCCCCTCTCCGGAGATACACTAGCCCCGGTGTAGAAAAAGACGGAACCTGCGTCAGCCCCCTCTGCGTGAGCCGGAAGTGGGTAGCAAAGTGGAACGGGTTGCTTGGTTGTTTCATGTTAGGCCAAGTAACACCCTTTACAATGGTAGGGCCCACCTACTTGCAAGATTCCCCCCGTTACGTCAGATCCGGGAGTTTCGGGGTGTGAGCAGTCCTGGAACCCGCGAGAGAGAATCCGACGTCGGTGAGGCCCCGGCACAGAGAGTGATGGTATCTTTGGCACCCAACACCCATGATACAATCTAACACACATGGCATGGCAAAACATTGGTTTAGGTGGGATCCCGACGCTCCGGGTCCCCTCTCCGGAGATACACTAGCCCCGGTGTAGAAAAAGACGGAACCTGCGTCCAGCCCCCTTGCGTGAGCCGGAAGTGGGTAGCAAAGTGGAACTAGTTGCTTGGTTGTGTCATGTTAGTCCCAAGGAACACCATTGACAATGGTAGGGCCCACTACTTGCAAGATTCCCCCGTTACGTCAGATCCGGGAGTTTTCGGGGTGTGAGCAGTCCTGGAACCGCGAGAGAGAATCCGACGTCGGTGAGGCCCCGGCACAGAGAGTGATGCTATCTTTGGCACCCAACACCCATGATACAATCTAACACACATGGCATGGCAAAACATTGGTTTAGGTGGTATCCCGACGCTCCGGGTCCCCTCTCGGAGATACACTAGCCCGGTGTAGAAAAAGACGGAACCTGCGTCTAGCCCCTCTGCGTGAGCCGTAAGTGGGTAGTAAAGTGGAACTAGTTTCTTGGTTGTGTCATGTTAGTCCCAAGGAACACCCTTGACAATGGTAGGGCCCACTACTTGCAAGATTCCCCCCGTTACGTCAGATCCGGGAGTTTCGGGGTGTGAGCAGTCCTGGAACCCGCGAGAGAGAATCCGACGTCGGTGAGGCCCCGGCACAGAGAGTGATGGTATCTTTGGCACCCAACACCCATGATACAATCTAACACATGGCATGGCAAAACATTGGTTTAGGTGGATCCCGACGCTCCGGGTCCCCTCTCCGGAGATACACTAGCCCCGGTGTAGAAAAAGACGGAACCTGCGTCCAGCCCCCTCTGCGTGAGCGGAAGTGGGTAGCAAAGTGGAACTAGTTGCTTGGTTGTGTCATGTTAGGCCCAAGGAACACCCTTGACAATGGTAGGGCCCACCTACTTGCAAGATTCCCCCGTTACGTCAGATCTGGGAGTTTCGGGGTGTGAGCAGTCCTGGAACCCGTGAGAGAGAATCCGACGTCGGTGAGGCCCCGGCACAGAGAGTGATGGTATCTTTGGAACCCAACACCCATGATACAATCTAACACACATGGCATGGCAAAACATTGGTTTAGGCGGGATCCCGACGCTCCGGGTCCCCTCTCCGGAGATACACTAGCCCGGTGTAGAAAAAGACGGAACCTGCGTCCAGCCCCCTCTGCGTGAGCGGAAGTGGGTAGCAAAGTGGAACTAGTTGCTTGGTTGTGTCATGTTAGGCCAAAGGAACACCATTGACAATGGTAGGGCCCACCTACTTGCAAGATTCCCCCCGTTACGTCAATCCGGGGTTTTCGGGGTGTGAGCAGTCCTGGAACCCGCGAGAGAGAATCCGACGTCGGTGAGGCCCGGCACAGAGAGTGATGGTATCTTTGGCACCCAACCCCATGATACAATCTAACACACATGGCATGGCAAAACATTGGTTTAGGTGGGATCCCGACGCTCCGGGTCCCCTCTCCGGAGATACACTAGCCCCGGTGTAGAAAAAGACGGAACCTGCGTCCAGCCCCTCTGCGTGAGCCAGAAGTGGGTAGCAAAGTGGAACTAGTTGCTTGGTTGTGTCATGTTAGGCCCAAGGAACACCATTGACAATGGTAGGGCCCACCTACTTGCAAGATTACGTCAGATCGGGAGTTTCGGGTGTGAGTAGTCCTGGAACCCGCGAGAGAGAATCCGACGTCGGTGAGGCCCCGGCACAGAGAGTGATGGTATCTTTGGCACCCAACACCATGACACAATCTAACACACATGGCATGGCAAAACATTGGTTTAGGTGGGATCCCGACGCTCCGGGTCCCGTCTCCGGAGATACACTAGCCCCGGTGTAGAAAAAGACGGAACCGGCGTCCAGCCCCCTGCGTGAGCCGGAAGTGGGTAGCAAAGTGGAACTAGTTGCTTGGTTGTGTCATGTTAGGCCCAAGGAACACCATTGTTAATGGTAGGGCCCACCTATTTGCAAGATTCCCCCCGGTACGTCAGATCGGGAGTTTCGGGGTGTGAGCAGTCCTGGAACCCGCGAGAGAGATCCGACGTCGGTGAGGCCCCGGCACAGAGAGTGATGGTATCTTTGGCACCCAACACCCATGATACAATCTAACACACATGGCATGGCAAAACATTGGTTTAGGTGGGATCCCGACGCTCCGGGTCCCCTCTCCGGAGATACACTAGCCCCGGTGTAGAAAAAGACGGAACCTGCGTCCAGCCCCCTCTGCGTGAGCCGGAAGTGGGTAGCAAAGTGGAACGGGTTGCTTGGTTGTTTCATGTTAGGCCCAAGTAACACCCTTTACAATGGTAGGGCCCACCTACTTGCAAGATTCCCCCCGTTACGTCAGATCCGGGAGTTTCGGGGTGTGAGCAGTCCTGGAACCCGCGAGAGAGAATCCGACGTCGGTGAGGCCCCGGCACAGAGAGTGATGGTATCTTTGGCACCCAACACCCATGATACAATCTAACACACATGGCATGGCAAAATTGGTTTAGGTGGGATCCCGACGCTCCGGGTCCCTCTCCGGAGATACACTAGCCCCGGTGTAGAAAAAGACGGAACCTGCGTCCAGCCCCTCTGCGTGAGCCGGAAGTGGGTAGCAAAGTGGAACTAGTTGCTTGGTTGTGTCATGTTAGTCCCAAGGAACACCATTGACAATGGTAGGGCCCACCTACTTGCAAGATTCCCCCCGTTACGTCAGATCCGGAGTTTCGGGGTGTGAGCAGTCCTGGAACCCGCGAGAGAGAATCCGACGTCGGTGAGGCCCCGGCACAGAGAGTGATGCTATCTTTGGCACCCAACACCCATGATACAATCTAACACACATGGCATGGCAAAACATTGGTTTAGGTGGTATCCGACGCTCCGGGTCCCCTCTCCGGAGATACACTAGCCCCGGTGTAGAAAAGACGGAACCTGCGTCTAGCCCCTCTGCGTGAGCGTAAGTGGGTAGTAAAGTGGAACTAGTTTCTTGGTTGTGTCATGTTAGTCCAAGGAACACCCTTGACAATGGTAGGGCCCACCTACTTGCAAGATTCCCCCCGTTACGTCAGATCCGGGAGTTTCGGGGTGTGAGCAGTCCTGGAACCCGCGAGAGAGAATCCGACGTCGGTGAGGCCCGGCACAGAGAGTGATGGTATATTTGGCACCCAACACCCATGATACAATCTAACACACATGGCATGGCAAAACATTGGTTTAGGTGGGATCCCGACGCTCCGGGTCCCCTCTCCGGAGATACACTAGCCCGGTGTAGAAAAAGACGGAACCTGCGTCCAGCCCCTCTGCGTGAGCCGGAAGTGGGTAGCAAAGTGGAACTAGTTGCTTGGTTGTGTCATGTTAGGCCCAAGGAACACCCTTGACAATGGTAGGGCCCACCTACTTGCAAGATTCCCCCGTTACGTCAGATCTGGGAGTTTCGGGGTGTGCAGTCCTGGAACCCGTGAGAGAGAATCCGACGTCGGTGAGGCCCCGGCACAGAGAGTGATGGAATCTTTGGAACCCAACACCATGATACAATCTAACACAAATGCATGGCAAAACATTGGTTTAGGCGGGATCCCGACGCTCCGGGTCCCCTCTCCGGAGATACACTAGCCCCGGTGTAGAAAAAGACGGAACCTGCGTCCAGCCCCCTCTGCGTGAGCCGGAAGTGGGTAGCAAAGTGGAACTAGTTGCTTGGTTGTGTCATGTTAGGCCAAAGGAACACCATTGACAATGGTAGGGCCCACCTACTTGCAAGATTCCCCCGTTACGTCAGATCCGGGAGTTTCGGGGTGTGAGCAGTCCTGGAACCCGCGAGAGAGAATCCGACGTCGGTGAGGCCCCCGGCACAGAGAGTGATGCTATCTTTGGCACCCAACACCCATGATACAATCTAACACACATGGCATGGCAAAACATTGGGTTTAGGTGGGATCCCGACGCTCCGGGTCCCCTCTCCGGAGATACACTAGCCTCGGTGTAGAAAAAAGACGGAACTGCGTCTAGCCCCCTCTGCGTGAGCCGGAAGTGGGTAGCAAAGTGGAACTAGTTGCTTGGTTGTGTCATGTTAGGCCCAAGGAACACCCTTGACAATGGTAGGGCCCACCTACTTGCAAGATTCCCCCGTTACGTCAGATCCGGGAGTTTCGGGGTGAGCAGTCTTGGAACCCGCGAGAGAGAATCCGACGTCGGTGAGGCCCCGGCACAGAGAGTGATGGTATCTTTGGCACCCAACACCCATGATACAATCTAACACACATGGCATGTAAAAACATTGGTTTAGGTGGGATCCCGACGCTCCGGGTCCCCTCTCCGGAGATACACTAGCCCGGTGTAGAAAAAGACGGAACCTGCGTCCAGCCCCCTCCGCGTGAGCCGGAAGTGGTAGCAAAGTGGAAATAGTTGCTTGGTTGTGTCATGTTAGGCCCAAGGAACACCATTGACAATGGTAGGGCCCACTACTTGCAAGATTACGTCAGATCGGGAGTTTCGGGGTGTGAGCAGTCTGGAACCCGCGAGAGAGAATCCGAAGTCGGTGAGGCCCGGCACAGAGGTGATGGTATCTTTGGCACCCAACACCCATGATACAATCTAACACACATGGCATGGCAAAACATTGGTTTAGGTGGGATCCGACGCTCCGGGTCCCCTCTCCGGAGATACACTAGCCCCGTGTAGAAAAGACGGAACCGGCGTCTAGCCCCTCTGCGTGAGCCGGAAGTGGGTAGCAAAGTGGACTAGTTGCTTGGTTGTGTCATGTTAGGCCCAAGGAACACCATTGACAATGGTAGGGCCCACCTACTTGCAAGATTCCCCCGTTACGTCAGATCCGGGAGTTTCGGGTGTGTGCAAGTCTGGAACCCGCGAGAGAGAATCCGACGTCGGTGAGGCCCGGCACAGAGAGTGATGGTATCTTTGGCACCCAACACCCCATGATACAATCTAACACATGGCATGGCAAAACATTGGTTTAGGTGGGATCCCGACGCTCCGGGTCCCCTCTCCGGAGATACACTAGCCCGGTGTAGAAAAAGACGGAACCTGCGTCCAGCCCCCTCTGCGTGAGCCGGAAGTGGGTAGCAAAGTGGAACTAGTTGCTTGGTTGTGTCATGTTTAGGCCAAGGAACACCATTGACATGGTAGGGCCCACCTACTTGCAATATTACGTCAGATCGGAGTTCGGGGTTGTGAGCGTCCTGGAACCCGCGAGAGAGAATCCGACGTCGGTGAGGCCCGGCACAGGAGTGATGGTATCTTTGGCACCCAACACCCATGATACAATCTAACAAACATGGCATGGAAAAACATTGGTTTAGGTGGGATCCCGACGCTCCGGGTCCCCTCTCGGAGATACACTAGCCCCGGTGTAGAAAAACGGAACCAGCGTCCAGCCCCTCTGCGTGAGCCGGAAGTGGGTAGCAAAGTGGAACTATTTTCTTGGTTGTGTCATGTTAGGCCAAAGGAACACCATTGACAATGGTAGGGCCCACCTATTTGCAAGATTCCCCCTGTTACGTCAGATCCGGGAGTTTCGGGGTGTGAGCAGTCCTGGAACCCGCGAGAGAGAATCCGACGTCGGTGAGGCCCGGCACAGAGGTGATGGTATCTTTGGCACCCAACACCATGATACAATCTAACACACATGGCATGGAAAACATTGGTTTAGGTGCGATCCCGACGCTCCGGGTCCCCTCTCCGGAGATACACTAGCCCCGGTGTAGAAAAAGACGGAACCTGCGTCCAGCCCCCTCTGCGTGAGCCGGAAGTGGGTAGCAAAGTGGAACTAGTTTCTTGGTTGTGTCATGTTAGGCCCAAGTAACACCATTGACAATGTTAGGGCCCACCTACTTGCAAGATTCCCCCCGTTACGTCAGATCCGGGAGTTTCGGGGTGTGAGCAGTCCTGGAACCCGCGAGAGAGAATCCGACGTCGGTGAGGCCCCGGCACAGAGAGTGATGGTATCTTTGGCACCCAACACCCATGATACAATCTAACACACATGGCATGGCAAAACATTGGTTTAGGTGGGATCCCGCGCTCCGGGTTCCTCTCCGGAGATACACTAGCCCGGTGTAGAAAAGACGGAACCTGCGTCCAGCCCCCTCTGCGTGAGCCGGAAGTGGGTAGCAAAGTGGAACGGGTTGCTTGGTTGTGTCATTTTAGGCCCAAGGAACACCCTTTACAATGGTAGGGCCCACCTGCTTGCAAGATTCCCCCCGTTACGTCAGATCCGGGAGTTTCGGGGTGTGAGCAGTCCTGGAACCCGCGAGAGAGAATCGACGTCGGTGAGGCCCCGGCACAGAGAGTGATGGTATCTTTGGCACCAACACCCATGATACAATCTAACACACATGGAATGGCAAAACATTGGTTTAGGTGGGATCCCGACGCTCCGGGTCCCCTCTCCGGAGATACACTAGCCCCGGTGTAGAAAAAGACGGAACCTGCGTCCAGCCCCCTCTGCGTGAGCCGGAAGTGGGTAGCAAAGTGGAAACTATTTTCTTGGTTGTGTCATGTTAGGCCAAAGGAACACCATTGACAATGGTAGGGCCCACCTATTTGCAAGATTCCCCTGTTACGTCAGATCGGGAGTTTCGGGGTGTGAGCAGTCTGGAACCCGCGAGAGAGAATCCGACGTCGGTGAGGCCCCCCCAGAGAGTGATGGTATTTTGGCCCAACACCCATGATACAATCTAACACACATGGCATGGAAAAAACATTGGTTTAGGTGCGATCCCGACGCTCCGGGTCCCCTCTCCGGAGATACACTAGCCCGGTGTAGAAAAAGACGGAACCTGCGTCCAGCCCCCTCTGCGTGAGCCGGAAGTGGGTAGCAAAGTGGAACTAGTTTCTTGGTTGTGTCATGTTAGGCCCAAGTAACACCATTGACAATGTTAGGGCCCACCTACTTGCAAGTTTCCCCGTTACGTCAGATCGGGAGTTTCGGGGTGTGAGCAGTCCTGGAAACCCGCGAGAGAGAATCCGACGTCGGTGAGGCCCGGCAGAGAGTGATGGTATCTTTGGCACCCAACACCATGATACAATCTAACACACATGGCATGGCAAAACATTGGTTTAGGTGGGATCCCGACGCTCCGGGTCCCTCTCCGGAGATACACTAGCCCCGGTGTAGAAAAAGACGGAACCTGCGTCCAGCCCCTCTGCGTGAGCCGGAAGTGGGTAGCAAAGTGGAAACGGGTTGCTTGGTTGTGTCATTTTAGGCCCAAGGAACACCTTTACAATGGTAGGGCCCACCTGCTTGCAAGATTCCCCCGTTACGTCAGATCGGGAGTTTCGGGGTGTGAGCAGTCCTGGAACCCGCGAGAGAGAATCCGACGTCGGTGAGGCCCGGCACAGAGAGTGATGGTATCTTTGGCACCCAACCCATGATACAATCTACACACATGGAATGGCAAAACATTGGTTTAGGTGGGATCCCGACGCTCCGGGTCCCCTCTCCGGAGATACACTAGCCCCGGTGTAGAAAAAGACGGAAACCTGCGTCCAGCCCCCTCTGCGTGAGCCGGAAGTGGGTAGCAAAGTGGAACTAGTTGCTTGGGTTGTGTCATGTTAGGCCCAAGGAACACCATTGAAAATGGTAGGGCCCACCTACTTGCAAGATTCCCCCGTTACGTCAGATCGGGAGTTTCGGGGTGTGAGCAGTCCTGGAACCGCGAGAGAGAATCCAACGTCGGTGAGGCCCCGGCACAGAGAGTGATGCTATCTTTGGCACCCAAAACCCATGATACAATCTAACACACATTTCATGGAAAAACATTGGTTTAGGTGGGATCCCGACGCTCCGAGTCCCCTCTCGAAGATTACACTAGCCCCAGTGTAGAAAAAGACGGAAACCTGCGTCTAGCCCTCTGCGTGAGCCGGAAGTGGGTAGCAAAGTGGAACTAGTTGTTTGGTTGTGTCATGTTAGGCCCAAGGAACACCCTTGACAATTGGTAGGGCCCACTACTTGCAAGATTCCCCCGTTACGTCAGATCCGGGAGTTTCGGGGTGTGAGCAGTCCTGGAACCGCGAGAGAGAATCCGACGTCGGTGAGGCCGGCACAGAGAGTGATGGTATCTTTGGCACCCAACACCCATGATAAATCTAACACACATGGCATGGCAAAACATTGGTTTAGGTGGGATCCGATGCTCCGGGTCCCTCTCCGGAGATACACTAGCCCGGTGTAGAAAAAACGGAACCTGCGTCCAGCCCCCCTCTGCGTGAGCCGGAAGTGGGTAGCAAAGTGGAACTAGTTGCTTGGTTGTGTTGTTAGGCCCAAGGAAACCATTGACAATTGGTAGGGCCCACTACTTGCAATATTCCCCCCGTTACGTCAGATCCGGGAGTTTCGGGGTGTGAGCAGTCCTGGAACCCGCGAGAGAGAATCCGACGTCGGTTGAGGCCCCGGCACAGAGAGTGATGCTATCTTTGGCACCCAACACCCATGATACAATCTAACACACATGGCATGGCAAAACATTGGTTTAGGTGGGATCCCGACGCTCGGGTTCCCTCTCCGGAGATACACTAGCCCCGGTGTAGAAAAAGACGGAACCTGCGTCTAGCCCCCTCTGCGTGAGACGGAAGTGGGTAGCAAAGTGGAAACTAGTTGCTTGGTTGTGTCATGTTAGGCCCAAGGAACACCCTTGACAATGGTAGGGCCCACCTACTTGCAAGATTCCCCCGTTACGTCAGATCCGGGGAGTTTCGGGGTGTGAGCAGTCCTGGAACCCGCGGAGAGAATCCGACGTCGGTGAGGCCCCGGCACAGGAGAGTGATGGTATCTTTGGCACCCAAACCCATGATACAATCTAAACACACACATGGCATGGCAAAACATTGGTTTAGGTGGGATCCGACGCTCCGGGTCCCTCTCCGGAGATACACTAGCCCGGTGTAGAAAAAGACGGAACCTGCGTCCAGCCCCCTCCGCGTGAGCCGGAAGTGGGTAGCAAAGTGGAACTAGTTGCTTGGTTGTGTTATGTTAGGCCAGGAACACCATTGACAATGGTAGGGCCCACCTACTTGCAGATTACGTCAGATCCGGGAGTTTCGGGGTGTGAGCAGTCCTGGAAACCCGCGAGAGAGAATCCGACGTCGGTGAGGCCCGGCACAGAGAGTGATGGTATCTTTGGCACCCAACACCCATGATACAATCTAACACACATGGCATGGCAAAACATTGGTTTAGGTGGGATCCCGGACGCTCCGGGTCCCCTCTCGGAGATACACTAGCCCCGGTGTAGAAAAAGACGGAACCGGCGTCTAGCCCCCTCTGCGTGAGCGGAAGTGGGTAGCAAAGTGGAACTAGTTGCTTGGGTGTGTCATGTTAGTCCCAAGGAACACCATTGACAATGGTAGGGCCCACCTACTTGCAAGATTCCCCCGTTACGTCAGATCGGGAGTTTCGGGGTGTGAGCAGTCCTGGAACCCGCGAGAGAGAATCCGACGTCGGTGAGGCCCGGACAGAGAGTGATGGTATCTTTGGCACCCAACACCCATGATACAATCTAACACATGGCATGGCAAAACATTGGTTTAGGTGGGATCCCGACGCTCCGGGTCCCCTCTCCGGAGATACACTAGCCCCGGTGTAGAAAAGACGGAAACCTGCGTCCAGCCCCCTCTGCGTGAGGGGTGGGGTAGCAAAGTGGAACTAGTTGCTTGGTTGTGTCATGTTAGGCCAAGGAACACATTGACAATGGTAGGGCCCACCTACTTGCAATATTACGTCAGATCGGGAGTTTCGGGGGTGTGAGCAGTCCTGGAACCGCGAGAGAGAATCCGACGTCGGTGAGGCCGGCACAGAGAGTGATGGTATCTTTGGCACCAACACCATGATACAATCTAACACACATGGCATGGCAAAACATTGGTTTTAGGTGGGATCCCGACGCTCCGGGTCCCCTCTCGGAGATACACTAGCCCCGGTGTAGAAAAAGACGGAAACCGGCGTCCAGCCCCCTCTGCGTGAGCCGGAAGTGGGTAGCAAAGTGGAACTAGTTGCTTGGTTGTGTCATGTTAGGCCCAAGGAACACCATTGACAATGGTAGGGCCACCTATTTGCAAGATTCCCCTGTTACGTCAGATCCGGGAGTTTCGGGTGTGTGAGCAGTCTGGAAACCCGCGAGAGAGAATCCGACGTCGGTGAGGCCCCGGCACAGAGAGTGATGGTATCTTTGGCACCCAACACCCATTATACAATCTAACACACATGGCATGGAAAAACATTGGTTTAGGTGCGATCCCGACGCTCGGGTCCCCTCTCCGGAGATACACTAGCCCCGGTGTAGAAAAAGACGGAACCTGCGTCCAGCCCCTCTGTGTGAGCCGGAAGTGGGTAGCAAAGTGGAAACTAGTTTCTTGGTTGTGTCATGTTAGGCCCAAGTAACACCATTGACAATGTTAGGGCCCACCTACTTGCAAGATTCCCCCGTTACGTCAGATCCGGGGAGTTTCGGGGGGTGAGCAGTCTGGAACCCGGAGAGAGAATCCGACGTCGGTGAGGCCCCGGCACAGAGAGTGATGGTATCTTTGGCACCCAACACCCATGATACAATCTAACACACTGGCATGGCAAAACATTGGTTTAGGTGGGATCCCGACGCTCCGGGGTCCCTCTCCGGATACACTAGCCCCGGTGTAGAAAAGACGGAACCTGCGTCCAGCCCCCTCTGCGTGAGCCGGAAGTGGGTAGCAAAGTGGAACGGGTTGCTTGGTTGTGTCATTTTATGCCCAAGGAACACCTTTACAATGGTAGGGCCCACCTGCTTGCAAGATTCCCCCCGGTACGTCAGATCGGGAGTTTCGGGGTGTGAGCAGTCCTGGAAACCCGCGAGAGAATCGACGTCGGTGAGGCCCCGGCACAGAGAGTGATGGTATCTTTGGCACCCAACACCCATGATACAATCTAAACACATGGCATGGCAAAACATTGGTTTAGGTGGGATCCCGACGCTCGGGTCCCTCTCGGAGATACACTAGCCCCGGTGTAGAAAAAGACGGCACCTGCGTCCAGCCCCCTCTGCCGTGCCGGAAGTGGGTAGCAAAGTGGAACTAGTTGCTTGGTTGTGTCATGTTAGGCCCAAGGAACACCATTGAAAATGGTAGGGCCCACCTACTTGCAAGATTCCCCCCGTTACGTCAGATCCGGGAGTTTCGGTGTGTGAGCAGTCCTGGAACCCGCGAGAGAGAATCCAACGTCGGTGAGGGCACAGAGAGTGATGCTATCTTGGCACCAACACCCATGATACAATCTAACACACATGTCATGGAAAAACATTGGTTTAGATGGGATCCGACGCTCCGGGTCCCCTCTCCGAAGATACCAGTGTGTAGAAAAAGACGGAACCTGCGTCTAGCCCCCTCTGCGTGAGCGGAAGTGGGTAGCAAAGTGGAACTAGTTGCTTGGTTGTGTCATGTTAGGCCCAAGGAACACCTTGACAATGGTAGGGCCCACCTACTTGCAAGATTCCCCCCGTTACGTCAGATCGGGAGTTTCGGGGTGTGAGCAGTCCTGGAACCCGCGAGAGAATCCGACGTCGGTGAGGCCCCGGCACAGAGAGTGATGGTATCTTTGGCACCCAACACCCATGATACAATCTAACACATGGCATGGCAAAACATTGGTTTAGGTGGGATCCCGATGCTCCGGGTCCCCTCTCGGAGATACACTAGCCCGGTGTAGAAAAAGACGGAACCTGCGTCCAGCCCCTCTGCGTGAGCCGGAAGTGGGTAGCAAAGTGGAACTAGTTGCTTGGTTGTGTCATGTTAGGCCCCAAGAACACCATTGACAATGGTAGGGCCCACCTACTTGCAATATTCCCCCCGTTACGTCAGATCGGGAGTTTCGGGGTGTGAGCAGTCCTGGAACCCGCGAGAGAGAATCCGACGTCGGTGAGGCCCGGCACAGAGAGTGATGGTATCTTTGGCACCCAACACCCATGATACAATCTAACACACATGGCATATCAAAACATTGGTTTAGGTGGGATCTGACGCTCCGGGTCCCCTCTCTGGAGATACACTAGCCCGGGTGTAGAAAAAGACGGAACGGCGTCTAGCCCCCTCTGCGTGAGGGAAGTGGGTAGCAAAGTGGAACTAGTTGCTTGGTTGTGTCATGTTAGGCCCAAGGAACACCATTGACAATGGTAGGGCCACCTACTTGCAAGATTCCCCCGTTACGTCAGATCCGGGAGTTTCGGGGTGTGAGCAGTCCTGGAACCCGCGAGAGAGAATCCGACGTCGGTGAGGCCCGGCATAGAGAGTGATGGTATCTTTGGCACAACACCCATTATACAATCTAACACACATGGAATGGCAAAACATTGGTTTAGGGGGTTCGACGCTCCGGGTCCCCTCGGAGATACACTAGCCCCTGTGTAGAAAAAGACGGAACCTGCGTCCAGCCCCCTCTGCGTGAGCCGGAAGAGGGTAGCAAAGTGGAACTAGTTGCTTGGTTGTGTCATGTTATGCCAAGGAACACCATTGAAAATGGTTAGGGCCCACCTACTTGCAAGATTACGTCAGATCCGGGAGTTTGGGGGTGTGAGCAGTCCTGGAACCCGCGAGAGAGAATCCGACGTTGGTGGCCCGGCCCATAGAGTGATGGTATCTTTGGCACCCACACCCATGATACAATCTAACACACATGGCATGGCAAACATTGGTTTAGGTGGGATCCCGACGCTCGGGTCCCCTCTCCGGAGATACACTAGCCCCGGTGTAGAAAAACACGGAACCGGCGTCTAGCCCCCTCTGCGTGAGCCGGAAGTGGGTAGCAAAGTGGAACTAGTTGCTTTGTTGTGTCATGTTAGGCCAAGGAACACCATTGACATGGTAGGGCCCACCTACTTGCAAGATTCCCCCGTTACGTCAGATCGGGAGTTTCGGGGTGTGTGAGCAGTCCTGGAACCCGCGAGAGAGAATCCGACGTCGGTGAGGCCCCGGCACAGAGAGTGATGGTATCTTTGGCACCCAACACCCATGATACAATAACACACATGGCATGGAAAAACATTGGTTTAGGTGGGATCCCGACGCTCCGGGTCCCCTCTCCGGAGATACACTAGCCCGGTGTAGAAAAAGACGGAACCTGCGTCCAGCCCCCTGCGTGAGCCGGAAGTGGGTAGCAAAGTGGAACTAGTTGCTTGGTTGTGTCATGTTAGGCCCAAGGAACACCATTGACAATGGTAGGGCCACCTACTTGCAAGATTACGTCAGATCCGGGAGTTTCGGGTGTGAGCAGTCCTGGAACCCGCAAGAGAGAATCCGACGTCGGTGAGGCCCCGGCACAGAGAGTGATGGTATTTTGGCACCCAACACCCATGATACAATCTAACACACATGGCATGGCAAAACATTGGTTTAGGTGGGATCCCGACGCTCCGGGTCCCCTCTCCGGAGATACACTAGCCCGGTGTAGACAAAGACGGAACCGGCGTCTAGCCCCCTCTGCGTGAGCCGGAAGTGGGTAGCAAAGTGGAACTAGTTGCTTGGTTGTGTCATGTTAGGCCCAAGGAACACCATTGACAATGGTAGGGCCACCTACTTGCAAGATTCCCCCCGTTACGTCAGATCCGGGAGTTTCGGGGTGTGAGCAGTCCTGGAACCCGCGAGAGAGAATCCGACGTCGGTGAGGCCCCGGCACAGAGAGTGATGGTATCTTTGGCACCCAACACCCATGATACAATCTAACACACATGGCATGGCAAAACATTGGTTTAGGTGGGATCCCGACGCTCGGGTCCCCTCTCGGAGATACACTAGCCCCGGTGTAGAAAAAGACGGAACTGCGTCCAGCCCCCTCTGCGTGAGCCGGAAGTGGGTTAGCAAAGTGGAACTAGTTGCTTGGTTGTGTAATGTTAGGCCCAATGAACACCATTGACAATGGCAGGGCCCACCTACTTGCAAGATTACGTCAGATCCGGGAGTTTCGGGGGTTGTGAGCAGTCTTGGAACCCGCGAGAGAGAATCCGACGTCGGTGAGGCCCGGCACAGAGAGTGATGGTATCTTTGGCCCAACACCCATGATACAATCTAACACACATGGCATGGCAAAACATTGGTTTAGGTGGGATCCCGACGCTCCGGGTCCCCTCTCCGGAGATACACTAGCCCCGGTGTAGAAAAAGACGGAACGGCGTCTAGCCCCCTCTGCGTGAGCCGGAAGTGGGTAGCAAAGTGGAATAGTTGCTTGGTTGTGTCATGTTGGCCCAAGGAACACCCTTGACAATGGTAGGGCCACCTACTTGCAAGATTCCCCCCGTTACGTCAGATCGGGAGTTTCGGGGTGTGAGCAGTCTGGAACCCGCGAGAGAGAATCCGACGTCGGTGAGGCCCGGCACAGAGAGTGATGATCTTTGGTAACACCCATGATACAATAAACACATGGCATGGCAAAACATTGGTTTAGGTGGGATCCCGACGCTCCGGGTCCCCTCTCGGAGATACACTAGCCCGGTGTAGAAAAAGACGGAACCTGCGTCCAGCCCCTCTGTGAGCCGGAAGTGGGTAGCAAAAGTGGAACTAGTTGCTTGGTTGTGTCATGTTAGGCCCAAGGAACACCATTGACAATGGTAGGGCCCACCTACTTGCAAGATTACGTCAGATCCGGGAGTTTCGGGGTGTGAGCAGTCCTGGAAACCCGCGAGAGAGAATCCGACGTCGGTGAGGTCCCGGCACAGAGAGTGATGGTATCTTTGGCCCAACACCATGATACAATATAACACATGGAATGTCAAAACATTGGTTTAGGTGGGATCCCGACGCTCGGGTCCCTCTCGGAGATACACTAGCCTCGGTGTAGAAAAAGACGGAACGGCGTCTAGCCCCCTCTGTGTGAGCCGGAAGTGGGTAGCAAAGTGGAACTAGTTGCTTGGTTGTGTCATGTTAGGCCCAAGGAACACCATTGACAATGGTAGGGCCCACTACTTGCAAGATTCCCCCCGTTACGTCAGATCGGGAGTTTCGGGGTGTGTGCAGTCCTGGAACCCGCGGGAGAGAATCCGACGTCGGTGAGGCCCCGGCACAGAGAGTGATGGTATCTTTGGCCAACACCCATGATACAATCTAACACACATGTCATGGCAAAAACATTGGTTTAGGTGGGATCCCGACGCCGGGTCCCCTCTCCGGAGATACACTAGCCCCGGTGTAGAAAAAGACGGAACCTGCGTCCAGCCCCTCTGCGTGAGCCGGAAGTGGGTAGCAAAGTGGAACTAGTTGCTTGGTTGTGTCATGTTAGGCCCAAGGAACACCATTGACAATGGTAGGGCCCACCTACTTGCAAGATTACGTCAGATCCGGGAGTTTCGGGGTGTGAGCAGTCCTGGAACCGCGAGAGAGAATCCGACGCCGGTGCGGCCCGGCAGAGAGAGTGATGGTATCTTTGGAACCAACACCATGATACAATCTAACACACATGGCATGGAAAAACATTGTTTTAGGTGGGATCCGACGCTCCGGGTCCCCTCTCCGGAGATACACTAGCCCGGTGTAGAAAAAGACGGAACCGGCGTCTAGCCCTCTGCGTGAGCCGGAAGTGGGTAGCAAAGTGGAACTAGTTGCTTGGTTGTGTCATGTTAGGCCCAAGGAACACCATTGACAATGGTAGGGCCACCTACTTGCAAGATTCCCCCGTTACGTCAGATCCGGGAGTTTCGGGGGTGTGAGCAGTCCTGGAACCCGCGAGAGAGAATCCGACGTCGGTGAGGCCCGGCACAGAGAGTGATGGTATCTTTGGCACCAAACACCCATGATACAATCTAACACACATGGCATGGCAAAACATTGGTTTAGGTGGGATCCCGACGCTCCGGGTCCCTCTCCGGAGATACACTAGCCCCGGTGTAGAAAAAGACGGAACCTGCGTCCAGCCCCTCTGCGTGAGCCGGAAGTGGGTAGCAAAGTGGAACTAGTTGCTTGGTTGTGTCATGTTAGGCCCAAGGAACACCATTGACAATGGTAGGGCCCACCTACTTGCAAGATTACGTCAGATCCGGGAGTTTCGGGGGTGTGAGCAGTCCTGGAAGCGAGAGAGAATCCGACGTCTGTGAGGCCCCGGCACAGAGTGATGTGGTATCTTTGGCACCAACACCCATGATACAATCTAACACACATGGCATGACAAAACATTGGTTTAGGTGGGATCCCGACGCTCCGGGTCCCCTCTCCGGAGATACACTAGCCCCGGTGTAGAAAAAAAAACGGAACCGAGTCTAGCCCCCTCTGCGTGAGCTGGAAGTGGGTAGCAAAGTGGAAACTAGTTGCTTGGTTGTGTCATGTTAGTCCCAAGGAACACCATTGCAATGGTAGGGCCCACCTACTTGAAAGATTCACCCCGTTACGTCAGATCGGGAGTTTCGGGGGGTGTGAGCAGTCCTGGAACCCGCGAGAGAGAATCCGACGTCGGTGAGGCCCCGGCACAGAGAGTGATGGTATCTTTGGCACCCAACACCATGATACAATCTAACACACATGGAATGGCAAAACATTGGTTTAGGTGGGATCCGACGCTCCGGGTCCTCTCTCCGGAGATATACTAGCCCCGGTGTAGAAAAGACGGAACTGCGTCCAGCCCCTCTGCGTGAGCGGAAGTGGGTAGCAAAGTGGAACTAGTTGCTTGGTTGTGTCATGTTAGGCCAAGGAACACCATTGACAATGGTAGGGCCCACCTACTGCAAGATTACGTCAGATCCGGGAGTTTCGGGGTGTGAGCAGTCCTGGAACCCGCGAGAGAGAATCCGACGTCGGTGAGGCCCGGCACAGAGAGTGATGGTATCTTTGGCACCCAACACCCATGATACAATCTAACACAGATGGCATGGCAAAACATTGGTTAGGTGGGATCCGACGCTCGGGTCCTCTCCGGAGATACACTAGCCCGGTGTAGAAAAAGACGGGGGCGTCTAGCCCCCTCTGGTGCGTGAGTGGGTAGCAAAGTGGAACTAGTTGCTTGGTTGTGTCATGTTAGGCCCAAGGAACACCATTGACAATGGTAGGGCCCACCTACTTGCAAGATTCCCCCCGTTACGTCAGATCCGGGAGTTTCGGGGTGTGAGCAGTCCTGGAACCCGGAGAGAGAATCCGACGTCGGTACACCCTTGACAATGGTATAATTATTGACTAGCATGTGTTAAAGTGTATAATTGACTTGGTTGGTTTTTGTTGATTAATTGTTTCATAGATTTAATTTAGATATAATTATTGACTAGCATGTACTGTAAAGGGTATAATTATGTTATTTAGATGTTCATAAGCATGTGTTGTTTGTTAAGGAAAAATGCATTCTTGAAATGTGTTGATAACTTCTCTAGTACTGTATTAGTGTTACCAAGGTAGAAGTAATTAAAGTTTGCACTTTGCCGAGTGTCCCGACAGTTGACACTCGGCAAACACCATACGGCAATAACATCCCTGTATTTTGCCGAGTGTCAGCTGTCGGGACACTCGGCAAAGAGCATACCGGCAATTACATCCACAGACTTTGCCGAGTGTCCGACAGTTGACACTCGGCAAAGCTGTGTACCAGGCAGAAAACTGGCGGGCAGCCGCCAGCCGCACTCCCTCTCCCCTTATCTTTTCTTTCCTCTCCCGCGATCTACTTTCCTCTCCCCGCGCAGCCGCCACTCCTCTCTCCGACGCCGCCGCCCACCAGCCGCCGCCGGCCAGCTTCCCCTCGGCTGTCTCCCTCCTCCCGCCCCCCTCTCCTGCCTCCTCATCGAGGCGCGTCGCCCCTCGACCCTCCCCCCACCGAGCCGCCCCCCTCTCCCTCCCCCACCGAGCCGCCGCCAGGACGACGCCATCTCCATGCCAGGACCTCCCACGACGACGTGCGCCGCCCCCCTCCTCCTCCCTCCCCCACCGAGCTGCAGCGGCCCACTCGCCACGGAACAACAGGTACTGGATCGATGCTCTCATCTCCTCTCCTGTCTCTGAATCGAATCGTGGTGTCAATAGGCCCTTTTGCTCTGTCCCACACCAGCTCACCCTCGACCTCGATCCATCTCTGCAGCCTCTCAGTCTCTCTCAGTCTCTCTCCCTGTTATTGCTGAGGAGTGGCATGTCAGTACGTGTGGGTAGTACCACCCTTGATTCAATAGCACATGGGCGTAATTTATGTCCAATCTGGTCCATCCAGCTAGAGCGACTCCTGCCCATGCATGAGATTAGGTCATGGTCAATGGTGGATTCAGTGAGAAGATGAATTGCCAATTAATTGTGTTTTGGTACAGCTATAGTGTGTGTGTGCAGGTAGTGTGGTTTCAAAGTTGGACTCGAATAAGCTTGAAACATTAGTTTTAAATACGCAAACAAAGAATTTTACCATCTTCTTGCTTTGCTCCAGGAGCTGTTTATTGACAGATAATAGTGCATTTTGACCATAGTATGTGTACCAGATTGAACCATGAACCGCAGAGGGATATTCATCTAGAAGTTTTTTCGATTACTAAGTGAGAAAGGGGATTTTCATCTAGAAGTTTCGGTGTGTTCAGATTTTATTCAGGAGAAAACAAAGTTTCAGTTTTTATTCTATTTCTCCAAAGCATGTACTTACTACTTTCTTGGAAACGTGGTCATGCTAGAGCTCTCCGCCACAGCTGTGTAGTACGTACTGAAGCAGTTCCTGTAGCGGGCCAAACTTTTTATGACTGTACTACAAACATTCACTGGATTGTTTTTGGTGCGTGAGTGCTACATTAATGAACATGATTTAGGCACATTCATGTATCGATTTAAAGGCCTTGTCGATTTTTTTTTCCTTTCAGGACTAATTCCATCTTCTTCTCTCGACATTGCCTTAAGAGAAAGCTTAGCACTGTAGAGAAGAGATATAACTACTAAACCATAGTATGAGTTTGAGTTTCTGATGTAATAAAAAAGCTTATGGTATAGCAGATTTTTCTATTTGCCTTGATACCTTTTCAAACTCTAGCTGTACAGTAGTCTATAGGAAGGGAATGATGTGATAATGATTTGAACATTCGTGCACGTACATGCATGCTTGTCTTATTGGCGGAGCTGGAGCTCAAATGACCCTGATGCATCACTATGGTAGAAAATTTTCAAGCACAAATTGCTTTATATGGGTGTGATTTATAATTTTTATAAATTAAACCTATACAATGCATAAATTAGACATAATGTAAAGAAAACAAATAAATACAAAAAAATGCAACAAAATCAATCCTCTGTTTTTACCGGATCTTTGAAATTAAGATGGGTAATGTTCATTGGATGTTCGGCTGTCATTTATTGGCCTCTTGGCTGGTTTGTTTTTATTATCCGATGCAGAATATAGCCTGCAGAAATTTGCTGTGTAGCGCAGCTGCGAGAAGTGTTCATGCTGGAGGATTGGATTGGATCTTTGAGTGTTTAGATACACCAATCGATTGTTCGATCCAAGATTGTTGTTTTTGAAATTAGAAAGAGTTGTTAATTCCCGCAGAACGCTGGGAATTGAGGAGTTAATGTTTGTTTGGGACGTTGAGGAGTTAGGATTAGGAGTTCTAACCAAACCTGGTGAATGTGGCGCGGTGTGCTGTTGGAAAGGGTGAGCTCGTGTGCCTAGAATTTGCAAGAAGGCCACTGTGTTTTGTTATTGTTTTTTGTGTGGAGATTGTTAAACCTAGTACCCAACCCTTGTCGCCAGAGGGAATGTGCTGTTAGAATTCTTAGGGCTCCAACATTATGAATATTCATAAATGGATGGTTGAAGTGACTCAACATTATCTGAAAATGTGCCCTGGATTCACTACAATTTCGAGTAGGTTTATTTTGTGTAGAATAAAATCATGAGCATGTTGTTCCTGTTTGTTAGAGCTTTTTATAGTCCTGATGTTGCTTCTGTGCATTCCTTGGGATCTGGAGCATGTAGCAAGGTTTACTTGGCTACTTAGTGTTTCAGATCATGTAATGGTTGAGTGTAATTCTGGAGAAATTACATGAATCCGCTTTCCTATCGTACCTGCGGAGTTGCAAGTTTACAAGAAGAATCTCAGCCTTCATTAGTTGTTAGTTTTAGGGTCTGTTAGTGTTAGTTTTAGGGGCTGTTAGTGTTAGCTTAAAAACATCAATTTGTCATTGTCATATATTATAGATGGAGCCAGTGAATTCTCAGCCTTATTAGTTGTAACTTGTAAACAATGAATCAATGAAAATGTAGATGTGCATTACCAGTACTCCTAGTCTCATTGTACACTGAAAATGCTTTACATTCATTTTACATTGTTGCTTACAGTGCTTGTGCTTAACATAATCTTTTATAAGGGTAACACTGTAGGTTGAAAATCCCACTGCAGGTTTTTAGGATTTGCTTCAGAACCATTAGATTACATGGATATTTCTTTTGAAGAGAAATATCAGGCAACTATATGAGCGACAAGAGGAAAACAAGTATGCAGTCATAGATGACACTAACTACATATTTACTTTTTGCAGGACATGGATCGAGATTGAGGCCAGGAGGGGTTTGGTGAGGCGGGGGTTTGCTGAGGTTGAGGCCAGGAGTGTCTGCGATCATCTTCATCGACACCGGCCCGCTTTGAGGGTAAAAACCCCCTCCTTAATCGATCTTTAGATTTCTTGTGTAGATCACAAACTAGTCGCGTTCCCTAAGCGTCTCCCGTTCGGAAGAGTTGTAGTTATAAAATAGAACTCTTTGTATATATTTATATACAAAGATCTATATTTCTATAACGCGACTGTTTCGAATTGTCTACGTTTTGGACAGCTCGTGGATGTGTAGCTGTGTTTGTTTTCCATGTTCTACTCCTATCCGAGAAGATTTGGTGGCGCCCTCTCTGTTGTTCTCCGAGTACACATTCTCTCGACCCCCGTGGTCGAGACGTGTATAGGAGAACAGCGGGGAGGTGCTGCCGAAATTTGTCTCGGATAGGAGTAGACATGGAAAACAAACACAAGCTACACATCCACGGGTGCGATTAGGACCTATCTTTACCTAGTAGGCATGTAGGATTGCATTCAAAGCGTAAAACTTGCAGTATGTTGTAGATATTTAACAAACTTGTTAAATTTTAAACACATGTTAATATGTCTGAGCATTCATCAGCGTGGAAATGGAGGAACGCGAGTGGATGTACAGTGGCCGACCGAGAGTGTGAAGGATATGACAATGGATTGGGTTACAAAGACCAACCAGTTCTTGGATTTTGCATTTGCTAGAGTTGACGATTCGTCTGATGTATGGTGCCCTGTAGTCGTTGTCGTAACATGACAGAGATAACGAGGATAGTCATTTCTGATCACCTTGGGAAGTAGGGTTTATGCCAAAACTATTACCGTTGGGTGTACCATGGCGAGTCTGCCGATCCCGTACGCCGTAGAAAGAAGAAGAAGAAGGTGGCACCTAGCACTGAGGATGCATCGACCGATTTTGATACCGGTTTTGACAGGATGTTAGATGATTTCACTACTGCACATGCACTGAAAATCCAACGGTGAGGGAGATGCCCCCGAGTATGCGGAGGAGAGCACTAAAGAGTTCTATGACACATTGTTTGAGACACAAAAACCATTGCACGAGCATCCACGAGTTTCTCAACTTGTTGCCATCGGCCGGCTTATGGCGGTCAAAAGCCAGCACAATGTAAGCATAGCCGCCTTTGATGCATTTCTGATCGTTATTGCCACCCTCTTGCCGGCGGAACCTTCTTCCAAAGAACATGTACGATTCGAAAAAATCCTCGGTACCCTTAAGATGCCGTATGAAAGATAGATTGTTGTCGAAGAGTTGCATGTTGTTCAGGAAAGAGCATGAGAAGACAAAGTACTGTGTCAAATGCGGGGCCTCTAGGTTTCTGGAGGTGGACTCCGGTAATGGTCAGAAGACGCAGCTAACGGTCGCCAAAAAGATCCTTCGATATCTTCAATTCATACCGCGGATCCAAAGGCTTTTTATGACGAGGAATCTGCAAAACAGATGAGATGGCCGTCAGACGGGAAGAGGTTACCGTCCTCATAAGATGATACATCCGTCTGATGGTGAAGCATGGAAGGACTTCGTTGGCAAACATAAGAAGAAAGCGGGTGACCCCAGGAGTGTAGCCGTTGCGTTATCAACCGATGGTTTCAACCATATGGTATGACGTCTGCCTCATACAGCTGTTGGCCGATGTTTGTTATCCGATGAACCTCCCTCCGGCGTGTGCATGCAACGGCAGAACTGTTCCTGTCGCTGCTAATTCCAGGGCCTGAGTATCCAGGGAAGAATATGTCCGTGTTCATGGAGCCGCTGGTAGATGATCTCCTCATTGCTTGGAACGGGGTACGGACATACGACGCCGAGAAAAGAAGCACTTTGATATGTATGTTTGGTACTTCACTTCCCTGCATGACCTTCCGGCTCGCGATATTCTGCGGCTGGTGCACTCATGGGTAGTGGCCTTGTCGGTGTGCTACCAGGCTGTGACTTTCCTTTGGCTCAAAAAGGGTGGAAAATACTCATGCTTTGACCAACATCGTCAGTTCCTTCGTCTTGGTCACAAATACCGGTGAAAATAAAAAGAAGTGGACGAAAGATGTAGCTGTCGATGCTCCCGACCAAACTTTGATGACCGGTGTAGACGTGAAGGCTCAGCTAGAAAGTCTGGAGCTCAATGCGAGGGGACTGGCTTTCTGGGATATGGAGAGTGGCACCAGTGGATCCACATCTCATGCCTGTGGAAGCTCCCTTACATGCAGGATCTTCTTCTTCCACATAACATTGATGTATGACACGGAAAAAAAATATCGCCGAGGCCCTTTGGGCAACACTTATGGATCTTGAGAGACGAGGATAACGTTAAGGAAGAGTCGATCAAGAGGAGCTATGTGACAGGAACATTTAAACATGAAGCCCCAAAACCAAAAAACGTGGACGAAGCCTCCGGCCCCTTTTGCCTGACTAGGGCCAAGAAAGAAGTTCTCCAGTGGATCTTGGACTGTCTCTTCTTCCCTGATGGGTACGCAGCTAATATAATGAGGGGAGTGAATCTTGAGGGCTTCGGATAACAGGGCTCAAGAGTCATGACTACCACGTATGGATTGAGCGGATCATGCCTATCATGATTCGAGGATACGTTGATGAGGAAATTTGGTAGTGCTAGCCAAGTTGAGTTTTTTCTTTCGCCAGCTTTGTGCCAAGGAAATTAGACCGAGCTGTGGTCGCTAAGTTGGAGGAAACAGGTTGCCGGCTTACTGGTGGACCTAGAGGCGATCTTCCCCCGGCTTCTTTAATCCGATGCAACACTTGCTCTTGCATCTGGCTGAAGAGGCACGATTGGGTGGCCCTGTGCAGTACCGCTGGATGTTTTCAACCGAGAGAGAGCAGAAGAAACTTAGAGAGAAAAGCACGAACAAATGTCGCATCGAAGCATCCATATGTGAGGCAACCCTCAACGAGGAGGTGGCAAACTTTACGACAAAGTACTATCATGAAAGTCTTCCCACTCGTCATAATCCAGTTTCTCGGTACAATAATGACCCCAACTCCGCGGATGCACCCGAGCTTAGCATACTTGCAGGGCTTGGTGGCAGATCAAGTGGCGCGAAGCAAGAGCAAGTAGACTCACATGAACAATGGACGGCTATTCTCTCGTGTGTCCTGAAGAACACGGCAGAAGTAAAGCCCTACATTGAGTAAGTGGTCAACACCTTCTTTTCACAAGCTTTCATTCCCATAGTTTGTGTCTAACTCCGATTTTTGTCATTCCGCACCTAGGTTATTTGAGAAAGAAACCTGGAAACATCATTCCCGAGAACCTACCTACGACGAGAAGACTACTATTTTTAAGAAGGGTGGCAAAGGAGGCGGCGGTTTCATTAGTTGGTTCGCCACAAAAGTAACACTCTATCTTACATGGTTTCTAGTGAGACATATTTTACGCCGATCTTAGCTTTAAGTAACACTCCTATTGACCTTGTAGGCTTTAACCGACAAGGAAATGAGTCCCGAGTTGCGGCAACTTGCCCGCGGGTTCACCTACTCCCTCAAGACATTCACATTTTACGATGTGAATGGGTATCGCTTCCATACCCGTTCTTACGATGAGAAACGGCCGAACCGGAAGACAAATAATTTCGGGGTCTTCACGAATGCCGGTGGTGATTACTTCGGCATCGTCGAGGGATTTTATGAGCTCGATTTCCATTTCGGCAAGAGAACCCGGTTGTATTCAAATGCCATTGGTTCGATCCAACTAGAGTGAGACGAAATCCTGAAATTGGATTGATCGAAATTGAACGAGCATCTGTCTATGGGGGAGAGATGATGTCTACATCATTGCACAACATGCCACCCAAGTATTCTATCTCCCCTACCCATGCAAAACTATGAAACGTCTCCAGGGGTGGGATGTGGTGATCACGGTGCCACCGCGTAATAGACCACCTCTTCCAAACGATGAAGATTACCACCAGCGCATAAACCCCATCACCTATGAGGGAGAGTTCTATCAAGAGGACGACGATGGGCTCACCGGCCGGTTCAGCATCGACTTGCCCACAATTGACGAAATGGTAGAAGACGGCGGTGATGATGGCATGGGCGCCGAGAGTGAGCAGAGCGACGATCCAGCTGTTCTTAACTCTAAGGACGTGGAACTACTTGAACGTCTCCACATACCCGATGTTGAGGAGCCGAGTGGTCCACCATCGAACTACATGGAAGAGTGGTGGTACACCCGTGATAGCGACGATGATGATCCGGTCCAAGTTATGATCCCAAGGATGTAGACAATGGGTTCTGAACCATTTGTGTTCCAACTATGTAACCGTCAATGTATAATTAGCATTTAGTTTTCACTATTTGTGTGTCACTTCGAAACTTATAGCTTGTAATATTTTTCTATTCCGAACTTCTTATTGCTATTACATTACTTGCGCTTAAAATCCTGACGTTTGTCATGGTTCTTAGAGTCTCCAAGCACTTACGATTTTGTGCTCAAAATCTCCTCCCATATGAGCTTGAAGAATCTGATCTTGTTCACATCCATGTGCTCCCAGTAGTAGTGCTCTTGCCACTCCCTACGCTGTTATTTTGGTCACCAAAATATCGGTGCAGGGAGTGGCAAGAGCACTACTTCTGGGAGCACATGGCCGTGAACAAGATCAGGTTCTTCAAGCTCATGGGAGGAGATTTTCAGCAGAAAATCGTGCACATGACAAATGTCAGGATTTATTTTTCTATTCCGAACTTCTTATTGCTATTACATTACTTGCGCTTAAAATCCTGACGTTTGTCATGGTTCTTAGAGTCTCCAAGCACTTACGATTTTGTGCTCAAAATCTCCTCCCATATGAGCTTGAAGAATCTGATCTTGTTCACATCCATGTGCTCCCAGTAGTAGTGCTCTTGCCACTCCCTACGCTGTTATTTTGGTCACCAAAATATCGGTGCAGGGAGTGGCAAGAGCACTACTTCTGGGAGCATATGGCCGTGAACAAGATCAGGTTCTTCAAGCTCATGGGAGGAGATTTTCAGCAGAAAATCGTGCACATGACAAATGTCAGGATTTTAAGCAGCCCGTGGTTACGATGAGCGCTTCTGCTAGTTTATATTTAGACATTTAAGTACAGAAAAGGTGAAATTGTGACAATTTACTATTTTAATTGCGCTTTAATTTATTTTTGCATGTACATAATATGCTTTGTATGAATTACTCTTTGTTTATTTAACTTTTTAACATTTGTTATCCCCTGTACTAATCGGGTTCCCTCTTGTGTCATAACAGGTGAAACATGGCAGGTTCCAAGGCCCCCAAGGGGTTAAAGCGCAGCGCCCCCAAGAAGGCCCATGTGCAGGGCTTGTACGCCAGATCTGAGGATGGCGCGCGCACACTGATAGGGCGACGGGTTGCGACGCCCGGCGCGGGCACGGAGGAGACCTCTAGCTCACGGAGAGCCCCGGCCCGTCGCCCAGGGGGCGTGGTTCGCACCGGGCTGCTCGCTCACAGAGCCCCTTGCCCGAGGTTACTTCTTCTGACGAGGAGGAGGAGCAGGAGGATGAGGAGCAGGAGGAGGAGGAGGAGCACGAGCAGGAGGGGTCAGACGCCGAGGACGGGTCTGACCGGGACGAGGAGGAGGAGCAGCAGCCCTCGGACCCGGAGTCCGAGGAGGACGAGGACTTGTTCGCACCCGCTCCCCCAGCTAGGGAAAGTGTGGCCCGCGGACAAGAAACCTTTTCTGCGCGGGCCCACGCGGCTACCTGAGCCGCCATACCCCCACCGGCACCACTTGGTCAGACCGGACGGCGACACGTAAGTGATTGTTAATCATCGTTGCTACATTTTTGCTATATTAATTTTTCATCAAAACATAACTAACTAGCTTGTTTTTCTTTTGTGCACGTGCAGGTCCTTGGCGTATGTGGGGCCCAGGCCACCACGGCCCATGAGCGGCATCCTTGGGCTTCTTTGCAAGAAGCATTTCCCAGGCTTGGTCACCCTGGATGGCAAGGAGGAGCCCGCTGCTTCCTGGAAGCACTACGAGCAGGTGCCCGATGTGGCGGACAAGTGGGGCTGGGTGTACGACCACTTAGGCACCCGGGTGATTACAGATTTCTGGGTTAGTATATTTTCCAATGCTAAATGGTTTTAGGGCAATATCTTTCGTGAAATATATATATATCGTGCTAATGTCTTAATTTCTGCAATGGTTGTAGGACTACTTCACCTGCGTCGAGGGGGAAGAGGCTAGGGCCACGGCTGTGCTGATCAAGATGGCCAAGAAGCTTATCCGTGACATGCACTACGCGAGGTGCGTGTGCTGTGCGTGGTTAAGTTCTACGCCAAATACTTGAACACCACGTTGTCCAAGAAGGACGCCCGACTGATTCACTTGTCCGAGGTCCAATACTTGAAGGTAAGGACATAGTCTTTATAGTTATTCGTATATGGCCGCCGGGTGGTCTCACGTGGCTCTAATTTTTTCAAACAGGTGGTGCCTCAGTGGCTGGCCAACAAGCTGCCTTGCTATAAGGTGATGGTCGCGAAGTGGGTGAGCGACGGGTACAAGGCGGAACACGCCGCGTGCCAGGCCCGGCGTCTTCTGCTAGGCGAGGGACACCGTCAGGGCGGCCTCACCTCACCGGCATCGTCCAGAGAGAGGTAAATAACCGTTCATATTTTTCCTTTTCAATGCAATGTTCTTTCTAACTTTATAGGTTTGTGCTAATATACTTCTGCTTTCAATTTTAGGCCGAGAAGGGCAATGAGATCAATCGCATGCAGGCCTTCCGTAGGACCCGGACTCCCAAGGTGCTGAAACCGGATGTACCGGCTGATCAGCAGTGGATCAACTCGCAAACCGGCAAGAAGTGGGACAAGTACGTCGAGAAGATGAAGGAGAAGCACGGCCCTGACTGTGACCCCTTCACGGCCCCCCTATGATCCACAGGTTGCTATGGTTGCGGGAGAGGGTCGAAGGAACGGCAGATTTGCCTTCGCCAATGGCGCCTTCGATACCACAGGTACACCCACACTCTCCCAGATCCGTGCGAGGTCGGTCAGCTCATCGCCCTCTATCGAGCGCCGCCCACGGCCAGGACTAGATGCCATCGCCGCTATGCAGGTACAATCATTCTTCAGCACCCGTATATCTTGTTTCCGTTGCGCAATTGTTGACATTAAACATCCCGTAGGATGAAGTTGATGAAAACAAGCGGATCGCGATGGAGTCCCAAGAGAAGGTCCAAAGAATGGAGGCGGTGATGAGTAGCCAGCATGCATGGATGCAGGCAATGATGCAGGTATTATTTTCACCCCTTTTAGTTCCATTCATCATTATATGCGTGTAAACTCACCGGTCTATCTCTTTTCATCTTTGCAGATGGTCAGCGCTCTTCCACGGGATCCATCAGCTCCTCTACCTCCTCTACCGCCGTTCAATCTCAACTTGGTAAGTTGGCTTGCAGCTTGTTAACTGATTCATTTTTCCAGCTTAGTCGACTAATATGGATCTTTATAGGGAAATGCTTCATCATCGGGAACCCAGAACGACATGGAGCAGGACGGATCTCGAGCTGAAGGTGACGAGTCGGCTCCGTAGACCTCTGTGCATAGTTGACTTAGGATCCCGTCGTTCTTGTGGCAACAAACATGAACTTGTCGACTTTTGAACTTGTATGGTGCTTCTAGGACGATCTTGTGAACTTTTGAACTTGTATGATGCTTCTAGGATGATCTTGTGAACTTTTGAACATTTGTGACATGTATATGTGTTCTTGTGGAGTTAACTATGAATTATATCATGCATTTTTTGCTATTTTGTTGAAAGTTGTGTGTTTTGAGTGTTCTGGTACTGAAAATTGTGAAACAAATATAATTTGTGATTTAATTGCAGGGAATTAAGCAAATGCAGCCAGCTGCTGGTAAAACTGCAACGTCTTTGCCGAGTGTAACACTCGGCAAAGACCCATATGGTCACTATGCCGAGTGTTACACTCGGCAAAGAGGTTGCCCAGACGACCAAATGGCACCTGGGAGCAAGTCTTTGCCGAGTGGAAAACAAAACACTCGGCAAAGTTTGCTCCCAGGTGTCATTTGGTCGCCTGGGCAACCTCTTTGCCGAGTGCGACACTCGGCAAACTGGGGCTCGGCGTACACGGGAGGGGACTATGCCGAGTGTCACGGCACTCGGCATAGTCCCCACTCGGTGGTGCGAGTACGCTCGGCGAAGCGACACTCGGCAAAGCAATACACTCGGCGTATAGTTTCGAGACTTTGCCGAGTGTCCGAGACACTCGGCGTACAGGCCACTCGGCTGTGCTCGATGTGCTCGGCGAAGTAGCACTCGGCAAAGAGGTCACTCGGCGAACAGGGCCTGCCTCTTTGCCGAGTGTCGTGACACTCGGCGTACAGGCCACGTGGCGCTGCCATGGACGCCTGGGCCCAGGAACTTTGCCGAGTGTTACACTCGGCAAAGTGTCGAGCACCGTTCCGTTATAGACTAAGGAACGGAACCTGTTCCAGGAAACTTTGCCGAGTGTGCCCAGAATATACTCGGCAAAGAGATTGCCGAGTGGCCCGCGGTTTGACACTCGGCAAAGTTCCGATTGCCGAGATGAACGACGCCGAGTGACGTGTGCCGAGTGTGGCACTCGGCAAAGTGTTCGCCGAGTATTTTTTGGCCTTAGACGAGTATTTATGATACACGGCAAAGTCTCGAATTCCAGTAGTGGTAGGGGTTGGGAGTGACAAACGTTGTATACGTGTACGTACGTAACCCATGTACTTGTACTTGTAGCTCATACTAGCAAATATGCCCGTGCGTTGCTACTAAACAGATGGATGGAAAAATGTTTTTCGTTCTCGTCGAACAAGCGAGTGTTGAATGGAACTGCTCCTCAGATGTAATTGTTGGTGCACACAACTCATAAATATTGTGCTCAATCTGGCACCGAAGTGTGCCTAGACATGACAGGATCAAGTCTGGAAAACATAAATCCAAAGTGACATCGTCCACCTCCGCCTCGCAGACACTTAAGCACACGTCGCCTGATCTAAGAGACTTGGTAGAGAAGAATCCTCCGAACTCGACATCTCCGCCATAGACAATGCGCAAATGTGCCTGAAGTCGAGGCATTGCCCATGGTCCACTGCCTACAATCCAAATGCCCATGCCATGACCGAACCCTAAGGGTTCACGTTCAGGTCGAGAATAAACTCGCACTGCCAACACACATTGGCGAAGCTAGCTACCCTATCTAATTTTATGATCCATTTATCTTCTACCTATTTGCTGCATGAAGACACCATGACTCCCCGGCTCTATCAGTCGTTCTAGTTTATTTCTGGATTGGTGGCGAATCCTAAGTTCTTTAATGGTATTTTCTTCGATCAAATCCAATTTGGCAGAACGTTCGATTAATTGCACAATTGATCGAGCAATAGCAGAAAACACACGATTGGTCAGCAAAAATTCAACAGTAAGAAAACTTTGCTTGACACACTAATCTCCTAAATTAAGCTAAGCACTCCTCTAATAACCATTTTCCCAAGAAAGAGGTAAAAATCATCTAAAACACCATGGAACAGCAAATGTTACCACATTTCTCATGAGCATCCTAGATCTAATAATAGACTAAATGGAATATTGGATTAGATGGGATAGAGAGAAAAATCATCCATGACACCAAAGACTCACGTTCTGCTCTTGTTCACAACCGTTTCTAGCAAAATAATTCAGATTAAAATGGAGCCGAAAATTCAGAAATAAAAGAGATAAGGAAGGCTGGAGCCAATACGACGTGAATAGATCAGTCCATCGGTAGACATGCTCTTCCCGTAAGCTAGTCCACAGCTCAGATCTGAGGTCGCGTCATCTCCCCGACGTCTCCGTCATGGCCTCCATACACAGAATCAGAGGGGGAAGAAGAAACATCTCAATTAGCCGGCCAACACTCCACCTCTCAATGGTGCCTTTCCTACATCGAGCTCCACGCGGCAGAGGTACTGGACATGCTCGAGTTTTGAGCAGCGGAGTTTTGTAGGGAGAAAATTGTAAAAGTAGCGGGACGTGCCAACCATCAACACCTTAAGCCACATTATATAGTAGAGATAGAGATAGAGAATATATGAGAGGACAACCCTATTGGGTGCTATGCAAACCCCAACCAATTACGTTAACACGGTATCAGAGCAAAATTAGCTCCGCTTCCGCCTACTCTACTTTGCAGCATCGCCGCCCCTCTCTACCTCGGCCGCCGCCCTGCCCCCTACCCTACTGCCGCCATGTCCTCGGCTACCATCTACGCGTCCTCCGTCATCTCCGGTGGATCCACCGGCGCTGCATGGATCAACATGGCGTCGCAGATCCCCGCCATGCCAATCGCCATTGCCAGCTCCATCACCATCTGTATCAACACCGATAACTACCCCCACTGGCGCACCGAGGTCTTTTCGCTTCTCCGGAGCAATCTCATCTACGACTTTGTTGATGGGACCATTTCGTGTATGAGTGCTGAGATCAAGAACCCAGCGGCCACGATGAAGAACCCTCAAGAGCATGCTGATGCGCGTGTTACACATGTTCGTTGGGAGCCCCCAAGAGGAAGGTACCAAGAGCACAGTAGCAAGTTTCCCTCAGAAAAAACAAGGTTGAATCGACTAGTAGGAGAAAGAAATCACTTCCGAAGGTTGATGCAGCCGATGTGGCAGGGCGTACTACCGGTTTAGAATCAACGTGGAACTTACAAAACACAATCAAATCACTTTGCCCCAATGAAGCAGTGAGGTTGTGAAGTACCGTGTGGAAAATAATACTTGTTTGCAGTGGATGAAAGAGAACAACGATGGCAGTAGAACAATAGTAGCACCAGTATGAAAACAGAGATTGAAGTGTTTGTATTATCAGCATGAGGAAAACGGACCGCGGTCCACAATTCACTAGAGGTGTTTCTCCAAAACAGATAGATAATATGATGGGTTGACAAATTACAGTTGGGCAGTTGACATATATAAAGGTTGCACCGCAGTGCATATGCATGACATGATGATTACTATGTGATTCATGCGGGCATTACAACAAGATATATAGACCTTTATCCAACTGCATCTATGACTAATAATCCACCCTCAGAATGTCATCCGAGCAAACATTGGGTATTAAGTTGCAACCAATAGATAATCGCAGTAAGCAAAGTGCGTAATGTAAACAATGTAAACATCGTTGTTTTTTCTCTAATGGCAACAACACATCCCCATCTGCCATGTTTCTTTCACTTGAGCACATATGCAAAAGAGGCATGAACCCACTATCGAGTATAAATACTCCCTCTTGGAGTTACTATCATATACTTGGCTAGAGTATTTACTAAGAACGGAGAGCATGCAAAATCATAAATAACATACACATGAAAAGAACATGATAGATTGATAATCATGAGACATAGCAGTCAATATTCATAAGATCCCAGCAAGCATAACATGTAGCATTACAATAATATGATTTTGATCATGTAGGGCAGCTCACAAGATCTAAAAAGGAGCCATAAAGAGGAGAGAACAACCATCTAGCTACTGCTATGGACCCGTAGTCCAAGGATGAACTACTCACGCATCCTTTCGGAGGCGGGCATGGTGGTGTAGAGCCCTCCGGTGATGATTGCCCCTCCCGGCAGGGTGCCGGCGAGACCTCTAGAACCCTCCCGAACTAGGGTTGACGATGACGGCGGCTATGGATGTTTTTCGTGGAAAAGGCTCGGGTATTTAGGCGAGAGGGCAACGTCGGTGGGCGAGCAGGAGGCACACCACCCCTGGGCACGGCCAACGGGCGCCCACCCATGGTATGGGCCCCTATGGCTTGTCACACCCCTGTTTTTAAGCACCTGTATTATAGTAAATTAGGAAGCCTCTTAAGACTTTTATAAGTTAATTAAGTGGACAACATGTTTGTGTAATCATGTTTATCTATGCAATATAAGTGGTGTGTTCATTTCACTCACTTGAGGATTTTTCTCCTAAGGAAAGTATTTGTTTTCCTATGTTTTCCACTGGAGTTCTTAAGGGAGTATTTTAAAAACTTTGAGACAACACTTGTTATCAACTTATAATTGTGTTATTGATGTTTAGGAATCAATTTGGCCTTGTAACAAAATTATTTGGAGAAGCTTTCATTAGATTTTTCCAATATAGTTTTGTCCTGAAAATCAGCCAAGTAGCTGTTTTCAACCCTTGTTTTCCATCACAAGGATTATCCAATTATGGATTTTCTTTGATCAATTTTACTCTTTGATATGTGGACAACAAAACTACATCCTTGGAAAAATCTAGAAAAATATTTAACGCACATATCCATGCTTGTTTTTGAGCCATCTTGTTAAGACAGATTTTTAGACAGTTTAGAAACAGAGAAAGTGCTCACTTTTCCATCTGGTTTCAAAGCTTTAAACCCCTCAATTTTTAGATACAATTGTTGTTTCTGAAACTTGGATTGTTGCTATTTAATGATAATTTTGAATCATTCATTTTTGAATTTTTTTGCTTGGTCAAAACAACCTCAACTTTTGCTATCTTTGTCTGTTGCCAACACTAGAAAAAATTCAGAAAACTGTCCAAACTGATTTTTTGTCAGAACAGTAGCTGCACACTTTTAAAAGTTGATAGATCTTGTTGTGTGTGTTGATCTAGGATGAGTGGCAGTGCCAATTCTTTTCCCCTTGGTATGAGCTTCTAGAAGATGGCCTTGGATGCCATTTTGGTTGACCAAGGAGGGAGGGAGGGACTAGTCTAGTTGATTGTTTGCGAGGTCATCTTGGTTGGTGAAATAGTGATCTTTTGCCCATCCCTTGGCCTTTCCTGTGGCTTTGCTCATGTGTGTGCACGTTGGCAACCCCTAAGGCACCTCCTAGTGGCCATGACACCCCTGGCACTCACCCAAGGGGCAAGCCCTGCCCATGCCGTGACATGCCCGAGTGCACCGGTGCCAATCCGTGCATATAAGCCACCCCAGGCCGATCCTTTGCGCCACCACCCTCTCCTCACTCCACTCACCCACCCTGAGGCAGCCACGCATGCCCGTTCGCTCCTGGTGAGCGAGGCGAGCCGTGCTCTTCCTCGGGCCCGAGCAGAACGAGAACGAGGTAGCGCCGCGAGCACTGCATCCCCCGCTGCCTTTTTTGCTTCGTGATCGATCCCCTAGCCCGTGCGCACCTCCCTGACATGCCCTTGCTCGCGATCGTTTGCAGGAACGCCGGCGCCATCACCGGGAACGCCGCAGATCGCCGTCGAGCCGCCGCCGTGTCCGTGCAACCCCACGGTCCGTGCCCGCGCCCCTGCACCTCCCAAGCATCCTCCTTCCACCCCAGGACCACCCCGCTACCGTACGCGAGCCCTAGGTGAGCAAACCCCCGACCCCGCCAGGTGTTCATCCGCGGACAGAGAGAGAGCGCGGGGAGGAAGAGAGAGGGAGAACCGTTGATCCGCGCATCGACGGCCCCCTTTGAACGCGCCCGTTCGCGCGCGCGCACATGCGCTGGCGGGCTAGCTAGCGCCTTAGCGGGCCGCTCGGTGCGAATCTGGCCCGTTAGGGCTGGTTTTTATTTTTCTTTTGTTTTGACAGATCTATGCCTGTTTACTTTAGCCCTTTTTGGCCTAGCTAGAATAAACTTTTAGCTTAGCTAATTTTTGTGCTAGTAGCCACACATTTTCCAAGCCATGTTCCACTGACAGATTCAACTTTTGAATCTTTATGATTTTTAGTTAAATCATATGCCAGAGAGTGTCTGTTTTCTTAGATCTATTGTAACTTTAGTTTTAGGTATCCAAAAGTTGCAAACTCAACTGTTTTGCCAGAGAGTTGCAAACCCATGTCAATACATACCAGTATAATTTTTACCTTGTATCAAGGTGAGCTCTAGGTTTAAAATGGCATGTTGTTTACTAAAGGATCTGTCTCTGTTTGGGAATTTTTTTCATGCCAAATCTGTGATGGTTCCTTGAGTGAATCCAATTGGACATGTTAGTATATGGTTAGTACTATCTAGATCTATCTTGGTTTGATGTTTGGAGCTCTGTAGAAAATTTGGTGGACAGATCTTGTTTCATTTGTTTTCTGCCTAGAATTTTTGTGTGAATATTAAATAGTATGGTTATGTGTATGTATTGGATTCTTGTTTTCCATCACGTTTAAGTTGTTTTATGTTAATATAAAGTTGTTTTCTTTCAGTACTAGCATGCTAGGAGTTTATTGAGTAGTTGTAGATTAAAGGGAAATAGCTATGTGAGCATGTTAATTTTTCTAGAATTATTCATGCATAGGTTTTAGCCTTGTTTTCCACTAGGGAAAAATATGAATTTTGGTAGTTGGAAAACAGAGGATGGAATGTACTGGTGGCATCTTTATCTTAGTATTTTGACTCCTGCTATTTTTCCTCTTGGTTTGTAGAGAAGCATGAGTAGCATCATGGTGGAATTTGAGTTTGGCTTATTGATTTGCACCATTTCCACCACTTGCAAAAATTAGCATAGTATATATACTTGCCATAGAAATTGTTGTGAGTGCTTTACCCATCAAATGGTGTTTTGTGTGACATCCTACTGCCTAATAACATGGGTTTTACCCCACTGGTCCATGGTTCTCTTAGCTAGAATCATTGATTTTTGGCCACACATAAACACTAGGAAAAAGAGGTTTTTCCCACTATAGTTTTTATGCCAATTTTTCCTATGAGAAAATTGTGTATTTTGGTTGATGCAATTTAATTGCTTGCTGTATGTATCACTTGTAGCATTGTTTGCCTTGGTTGGTTCTGAAAGTGTGTCTTTATTTTTATTATACGACGATAGAAAACGAGGAAGGAGTATTTGAAAAAGAGGCTCACTTTAACTCATGTTACTATCAGGACCAGGACCACCACCTGTATCAAGGCAAGCCATCCTAATGCTTGCTGTATAAATACTTATAATTATCTATCATGCATGCCTTCCACTTCTGAAGTTTTCACAAACTATATTCTCAAAACTATTTTTGTTGTGAATACTACTACTATTAATATTGTTAGGTAAATGATCATATTAATAGTCAACTTGGTATCACCAAGCCCATAGCCACCAAAGGGTATATAAATACCCTTCACTAAATTAAAACTTAAGTTCTTAATTGAACTATTTAAAATGTGTTTTTGTAAACAAATGCCTTATGGAAGAAAAACCTCGGTGGAAAGGTGAGACCTTGTCTACCGGGAGGACGTCATGTTGGAAAATTTGAGAAATGTTTACAAAGACACATAACCTAGTCTTCGCTGGACAACCATTATCGTACTGCCACTTTACCCCAACATGGGTACGGGGCTTGATTAGAAACTTGTTATGGTTAGTATGTGTGCTATCTCAAGTGCTATAGTGGATTTGATCCTCCGAACCGAAATGTCGCTAGGAGTGAGGATACGGGACATCTAAAGTGTGGGATTAATTTTCCCTCCGGATGCAGCAGTTGGGTCTCCTGTCTTGGCGGTGTGCGACACGGCTTGCCGGGGAGAATAAACCCAATTGAAGAGATAGTCATGTACTAGCTTGTACATAGTGGATAGTCAAGATCAGCTATCTGATGTTCTCATACTGTTGTGAACAGTCCATGGTTGTTTCATGGCGGATTCTGGATCTCGTGGAAATGTGTACACCTCTGCAGAGTAAAACTATTTCGAAATAGCCGCGTCCTCGGATATGGACGGTTGAATGGCCATGTAGCTAGTATTGTGTCAATTTTCAAAAGAGGTTTTGAAGGAAGGTTTTGTACCTGCGAGGTACTAAAAATGAATGACTTGGTATCTGAGAGATACAGATGAGAAAAAGCTGGAATATCGATTATAAGAAGTTTTGCAAAGAAAACTTTCTTTTCTCAAACCATCTTATGAAAACTCTGAGATATGTGATATCTACAAGAGAAACTATATATTATTTAAAAAAAAAACTTTTAACAGAGATATGAACATGCAAGTCAACCATGATAAATCTTTTATCTATCATGGGTTGCTGAACCTTATGTATGGCCTACCCATTCCACCAAATAAGCATGTATGCATAATTGTAAGCTCAAAAGGATGTCTTGCGGAGTACATCCAAATGTACTCACTTTGGTTTCGCCCCTGGTTATTTTTAGTTGCCAGACTATGAGGAGCCACCTCAGGAAGAGTTCTATGAGGAGGAGTTCTACACTGACGACCCAGCGAATTAGGATCGTCTCCCAGTCAGCAGCCTGCAGGTTAAGGCATGACTTGAGTTCTACTACGCTATGCTTATCGTCTTCCGCTGTGTTGTTGTTATTTGTCTGTCCTGCGTGACAGTTGTCAAGAACTTGGTCATGTGACCATTTATGTAAGACTCTAATATTCGTGTATCGGATGATGTAATCTGTATGCCAACTTCGTATGTTGTTCACGACTGGTTCTTCTGGGATCGTGATTAAATGCATATGAGGGGTTCTGGACCCTCCGGTCTGGGGCCTCTACAAAGTTGGTATCAGAGCCATCCTGACTCTAGGAGACCTTTAGTTAGCATGGACGTTAGTGTATACTCCAAAAATCTAAGTTATAAATACAAAAAAATTAAGATATGTGACTATGTATAAAAATATTCCTTATATCCCGCCACCTCTCTGGGTTAAACTCTACTTGCATTAAGGTTATTCTTTGCATAAACTTAAAACTTTGCATACTGTGGTCTAACTTAAACTATACTTAAAATTTTGTGTAGATGGACGTATTCATCACCGAGGCTTTCCAGTTGGGACGTCCACGTGGCGAATCTTTCCTTTTCAAGGAGAGGCTAGTAGCTATGGCTACTGTGTTGGGACGCCCACTTCCGGAGCTGCGAGGGGGACTAGTTGACGGTGCACCTCTGGAGGGGGACTGGTACGCGGAGGTCACTATCCGCGCACCTCTGGCTATCCCGATAGTGGAGGCCTACGTTTTCCGTGTTGTTGATCGTTCTTGGAACGAGGCTGCAGTGCGTGTGATCCAGGAGTCCGTGGAAGGACTGGCACAAATCGGGGAGTACATGTTCATCGGTTCCCGGTTCGAGTTGATTGGGAGACGTGATGAGGATGGCATACCACTTCCTGTCAAGCCAGACTCTACCACTGTTGGTCCTCACTTGGACGAGATGGAGATTCTGTTATACCCACTCAGCGCAGGCTGGACGATCAGCGACTTGACCAGCACCTCGGCACATTGGTGCACCACACACTGATAGCCGAGACTGACGAGCTGAGGGCTGAGCTTCACGACAGCCAGGAGGAGAGTGGAGCACTGGCACAGCAGTTTTCCCAGTTGAGAGAGGAGTTTGAGGCCACCACCGCGAGGAACCGTGCCTTGGAGAGACAGCTGCAGGCCACCCGCCTGGGCCGTGCTCGTCTCACCACCAGGATGACGGCTCTGGAGGGGGTAACTTAGTTCTGCATGCTAGACTTCAGATAGCTCGTGATGACATAGCCGCAAGAGACTCTGCCATAGAGGATCTTGAGGAGGAGGGCGCAGAGCTCAGCAGGGAGATTGAGGAGCTTCTGCCTGTAGAGGACGCTCCATCCGACTTGGAGGGGATGGATATGGGTGAGGCCAGTGAGCAAGATGATGATGACCTTCTTGGCGAGGAGGAGGAGGACCCTGAGGAGGTTATCTTCGAGGTTGGGGACAGTGACTACTCTGTGTAGTCGCAGCTTTCCCACCCTTAGCACTTGATGTTGGTCTAGATGCTAGTTTAGTATGATAGATCGTTTTGCTAGGTAGTTTGCTAGTGGTAGCCCTGCGATGACCCCACAATATCGCACCCCCTGTAGCTCGATGAAGCCTTCCTTGTATGATATGGCTTGTGATGTGTGTGTGTAATGTCAAAAACTCTGTTTAATTATTGTGGTGTATGAAATGTTCGGCTTGGTTCTCTGATTTTTGTCACTACTATGCGTTCATTTCATCCGTGTTTGCGACTGCCCCGCTCTTGTTTTTGAAACATATCACTCGTTTTCCTTTTTGTTGATATTAAGGGTAATGGGTTTTCAAAAACAAGATTTTGTTGCTTAGACTTACACATGTTTCACTTTAGCATGGCACCCCGTCGCGAACCCCCACCACCACCACCACCCTCAGTGGAGGCACTGTTGGCCCTGCTGATGGAGGATCGCCAGGCCACCCGAGCTGAGAGTGCAGCTACCATTGCCGCTCTGCAACAACTAGCTGCTGCCACCAACCACAATGGCAATAGCAATGGAGCTCGCTCGAGACTGAGAGACTTTCAGCACACAAATCCCCCAATCTTCACTAGGATTGTGGAGCCCCTCGATGCTGACGACTGGCTCCGCACCATTGCAAACAAGCTGGAAGTTGCTGCAATTGAGGAGAATGATAAGGTCCTGTTTGCCTCCCACTTTCTTGCTGGTCCTGCCAGGACTTGGTGGGAAACTACACGTGAGACTGTTGCTGCTGGTCACGTGTTCAACTAGGAGGATTTCTCTGCAAGATTCCGCAAGTACCACATTCCCCAAGGAATGATGGCACTTATGCTGGAGAAATTTCTGAAGCTGACGCAGGGAAGTATGCCTGTGTCTGAGTATTGGGAAAATTTCACTACTCTATCCAGGTATGCACAGGAGGACGTGAACACTGATGCTAAGAAGAGGGAGAGGTTCTTAAATGGGCTGGATGATGAGCTCCAGTGTTCTCTAGTGGTGGTTCCATTCCAGGACTTAGAGACCCTTGCTAATGCCGCTATGGTGCTGGAGCACAAGCGGAAATCTGCTGATGAGAACCGCAAGAGGAAGATGACTGTGCATGGAGGACCTAGTGCTCACAGGACTCGCAACACTCTGTATGCAAGGCCACCACCCCCAAGGCGCCTGCTTATGCACCTCGCCCCAGCCACCACTATGCACCAAGGCCCAACAACTACAACAACTCTACACATTATGCACCAAGGTACGGAGGAAATAACTATCGTGGTAACCATGGTAATCATTCTGGGAATAACCATGGGAACCGCTATGGAGGCAGCAATGGAGGAAATGGGAACAACTCCAACCATGCTCCCAAGCCTAAACCAAGCCCGAAGCCTTCTGGAGGTTGCTTTGCCTGTGGAAAGGAAGGTCACTTCGCTCGTGAGTGCCCTAACAAAGCTACTGCTCCAGCCCAGCCTAATGCAACCAAGATGAATCATGGTCCTTCCACTGGAAGGCAGAATAGGATGAAGGGACACCTGAACCACGTCAATGCTGCAGAAGCTCAGGAGGCACCAGACATGGTGATGGGTATGTTTCCTGTCAACTCGGTGCCAGCCGCAGTACTGTTTGATTCTGGTGCATCGCATTCCTTTGTCACTAAACCGTTTGCCGAGAAAAGTGGTTTGAAGCATACCCGTATGCATAACCCTATGTTAGTACAAATACCGGGGGATAGTGCTAAAGCCAACCTAATTTGCAATGAGCTACCAGTAGAAATAAAAGGGAAAACTTTTCATGCTGATCTTATAGTACTGGGATCCAAAGGGATAGAAGTGGTACTCGGTATGAATTGGATGACCAAGTATAAGGGAGTTATTGACTGCACTAAGAAATCAATTGAAATGATCTCCGAGGATGGGGAAAAAGTTGCGTACACTGCAACTAAGCCCTCGTCAAAAGTTCACTGCCACACTGGTATAGCCCACCCTGTCCTTGAGGAAGTCCCGGTTGTTTGCGAATACCCGGATGTTTTTCCTGAAGAATTACCCAGTATGCCCCCTGATCGGGATATCGAGTTTGTCATCGAGTTAGTGCCCGGAACTGGACCCATAGCACAGAAGCCTTATCGGATGAACCCAAAAGTATTAGATGAATTGAAGAAACAGCTGGATGACATGTTAAGAAAAAGTTTGATTCGCCCTAGTGCATCGCCATGGGGATCTCCTATCATTTTTGTGGATAAACGGGACGGTACCACTCGTTTATGTGTGGACTACCGCAAGTTGAATGATGTTACCATCAAGAACAAGTACCCGTTGCCCAAAATTGAAGACCTGTTTGACCAGCTGAATGGGGTTGTAGTCTTCTCAAAGATCGACCTTCGAACTGGTTATCACCAATTGAAAGTTTGTGAGACTTATATTCCCAAGACGGCTTTCACCACTCGTTACGGGTTGTATGAGTACACCGTGATGTCCTTTGGTCTGACCAATGCCCCTGCCTATTTCATGAATCTCATGAATAAGGTATTCATGGAATTTCTGGACAAGTTTGTCGTGGTGTTTATTGACGACATTCTCATATATTCGAGGAGTGAGGAAGAACACGAAGAACATCTGAGAATTGTGCTCGGAACACTTCGTGAGCATCAATTGTACGCTAAGTTTAGTAAATGTCAGTTCTGGTTGACGGAAGTCGGTTTTCTTGGACATGTGGTATCTGCGGGAGGAATATCTGTTGACCCTACTCTAGTTCAGTCTGTGGCGAAGCGTGCTGCTCCGACAAATCAGGCTGAAGTCAGATCCTTTCTGGGTTTGGCAGGGTATTACCGCAAATTTGTTGAGGGATTCTCGAGTATAGCCAGACCACTCACTCAGTTGCTCAAGAAAGATAACAAGTTCTTGTGGACGGACAAATGTGAAGAGAGTTTCAATGAGTTGAAGCGTCGACTTGTGTCTGCTCCGATTCTTATAATGCCGGATATCACCAAGAGTTTCGACGTCTATTGTGACGCTTCTAAGCTTGCTCTTGGAAGCGTACTTATGCAAGAAGGGAAGGTGATATCTTTTATATCCCGCCAGTTGAAACCCCACGAGTTGAATTATTCCACTCATGACTTAGAGCTTGCTGCAGTTGTTCATGCCCTCAAGGCATGGCGACACATTCTTATGGGAAGAAGAGTGGAGATTTACACAGATCATAAGAGTTTAAAGTACATCTTTACTCAACGTGAGCTCAACATGAGGCAGCGCCGCTGGATTGAGCTCATTAAAGATTATGATCTGAGTATTCATTATCACCATGGAAAGGCAAATGTTGTTGCTGATGCTCTTAGTCGAGAGCCGGTCTCTCTGAACGCTATGATTCTAATAAGGCAACCCGAGTTGTGGAAAGAACTAGACCAGCTTGGAATTGAAGTGGTCAGCTATGGTATGTTAGACGCCATAGAAGTTAAACCAACTCTGGTTGACCAGATCAAAGAGGCTCAGAAAGGCCAGAAAAGTATTGATGGTATTAAGGCCCGCATGGAGAAGGAGAGGGTTGCTGGGTTTACCATCGATTCTGATGGAGGATTATGGTCTGAAGGCCGTATTTGTGTTCCCTCTGAGTCTGATCTCAAGCAGACCATCATGGCCGAAGCTCATGATACCATGTATTCTATCCATCCTAGAGGAACAAAGATGTATAAAGACCTGAAGGAGAGATTCTGGTGGCATGGAATGAAGCGGGAGATTGCTTCATTTGTAGCCAAGTGCCATGTCTGCCAGCGGGTGAAAGCTGGGCACCAGCGTCCCGCTGGCTTGCTCCAGCCTTTGCAAGTGCCTGTTTGGAAATGGGATGAAGTGGGAATGGACTTCATCACTGGACTTCCTAGGTCCAGCCGAGGAAATGATTCTATATGGGTTGTCGTGAATAGGCTCACGAAAGTTGCTCACTTTGTTCCTGTCCGGACCACCTATCGTGGAGACCAGCTTGCTGATCTTTACATTACTCGGATTGTCAGCCTACACGGAGTCCCAAGCAGGATTGTGTCTGATCGAGGTACACAGTTCACATCTAGATTTTGGAAGATGTTGCACGAGAGTTTGGGAACCAAATTAGCTTTTAGCACAACCTATCACCTGCAGACTGATGGACAAACAGAGTGTGTGAACCAAATTCTGGAAGACATGCTCCGTGCTTGTGTGTTGTCTTATGGAGTTAAATGGGAAGACTGCCTGCCTTTCGCGGAGATTTCTTACAACAACAGCTATCGGTCTAGCTTGCAAATGGACCCTTTTAAAGCCTTGTATGGACGCAAATGTCGTACACCTCTGAATTGGACTGAGACTGGAGACAGTCAGGTTTTTGGTGTGGACACTTTGAAAGCTGCAGAAGAGCAGGTCCAACTTATTCGTGAACGTTTAAAGACAGCACAATCTCGTCAGAAGAGTTATGCTGATACGAAGCGTCGTGATGTCTCTTTCAGCATTGGAGACTTCGTGTACCTTCGTGTTACGCCACTCAAAGGGATGCATCGTTTCCATGTCAAAGGAAAGCTGGCACCCATGTATATTGGCCCTTTTAAGATCTTGGCACGTCGTGGTGAAGTTTCTTATCAGTTAGAATTACCTGAGGAGTTGTCTGCGTTTCATAAAGTTTTCCATGTGTCATTGCTCCGGAAATGTCTTCAAGTACCTGAGAAGGGTCTCTCGTATCAAGACGTAGATTTCAGGACCATTGATATCAATGATGACTTGACCTATCATGATAGACCCCTGCGGGTTCTCGAGGAGAATGTGCGCGTTACCAGGAAGCGTGCTATAAAATTCCGTAAGATTCAGTGGACGAATCACTCTGAGGAAGAAGTTACCTGGGAGCGTGATAATGAGATCAGGAAGGAGTTCCCTGATTTTCTTAAAGCCTAGACCCGCGAATCTCGGGACGAGATTCTTTTAAGGGGGGAGATCTGTCACACCCCTGTTTTTAGGCACCTGTATTATAGTAAATTAGGAAACCTCTTAAGACTTTTGTAAGTTAATTAAGTGGACAACATGTTTGTGTAATCATGTTTATCTATGCAATATAAGTGGTGTGTTCATTTCACTCACTTGAGGATTTTTCTCCTAAGGAAAGTATTTGTTTTCCTATGTTTTCCACTGGAGTTCTGTTTGACGCGAGAAAAACATTCGTCTCTCTACGGACCGATCCGCCACGAGTAGGGCGGAAGGCGTGGTTTCTCTCTCGTTCGCACCGGGGAAAAGGGAAAAGGAAAGAATGCGGGCGTGCCAGTGTATGATAATACAACAAAGAAACAACAAAAGTGCGGGAAAAGTATTTCATTAATCTTTGAGATAACAAATACAATTCCCAGTGATTGCGCTCCATGGCCTACTAGCGCGTCCAGCCTGACTATGGCGATTGCGGTCTCCTGGTTCCCGGGGCCTCGGAAGGCTCCCGGTTAATTACTCCCGCGGGTTACGCCGCGAGACACCTCCGATTAAGCTGTGTGGTCGTCTTCGTCGTCTTCGCTTCACGTCCTGCATGCATAAAGGTATGGTGTGTGTGGGCAGCGGCAGAGCCCGTGCCCTCGTCGGTAAACGCGCCGCTAAAAGCGTGGCCTTAGCTCCGTCCTCGCTCGCCCTCGCCGTCGCGCCTCGTCGGTCTTGAGCGGCGATGATGGGTGTTGTTGAAGTAGTGTGATGCAGTCCGGTTTGCTAGGACTTCGAGACGACTAGCAGTTTTGCCGGGGTGCGCAAGGGGTAAAGCCTCACGGGAGTATCTTGTCGGGAGACCGACGTTGGTGTATAACCAACCGTCGCTCAAGTCGGCATAGCCGGTATGGTCGACGACCTCGCCTCACCTAACGCCGAGTTTGCGGCTGTCGGCGTAGCTAGATACGCCGTCTCATGGACCTGTGGAGAAATGGTGTTAAAGGCAAAGTTGTGTGGTGCTCTCGACGATGACGCGCCGTTGCTGGCACAGTCGTGTCGGGTCACGATCAGCGCCGAACGCCATGTGAGAAACGGGCACCTCGGCGCATGTGCCCGTCGCACCGTTCTCAGTCTTGTATGCCTCGGCTACCCATGTTGGCCACTTTGGCATATGGCGGTATGCATGGAAACATGCAGGCTGGCTTCAAGACCATGCACGTACATCCCTTCATGCTTGCTTCCTTGATCTTTTATCCTATACAACTACGGTCGGGCTGGACAGGCTGCTCTCGTCGGGCCGGCCGGTGATGGTCACGATGATGCCGACAGCTGCGATGACGTCCGGAACCTGTACACCAAGTGGAGCTGTAGCTATGCTGGCACGCCAAGCTCCAAGCCACGCGGGTCTGCACCTGTAAAGCATCGAGCCAAAAGTGCCTATACATGAGGCTGCACGTCGGTGGGCACGAACACGCGCTGACGCCTCCAAGGCACCCTCTCCGGCGGCTCTAGCCTTCGGTGGACATGACATGGGTGAAACCTGCACAAGAAAAGAGAGGCGGCGCCAGCCCGTGACGCCATCTTCCTCGCTTCTGGCCGCCGGCAGCGGCGAGTTTTGACGGCATGACGGGCGCGCCGGCGCAAGTGTAGACCTGTACGCCGTGGGTGTCGGGGCTGCATGGCGAACACCCGGACTGCACCTATAGAGCATCAAACGAAAAGGGCCTATTCTCGAGGCTGCATGTCGGTCGGGCCGAACACACGCTGACGCCTCCAAGGCACCATCTTTGGCAGCTCTGGCCTTTGGCGAGCATGTCGGTCGGGCCGAACACACGCTGACGCCTCCAAGGCACCATCTTTGGCAGCTCTGGCCTTTGGCGAGCATGACATGGGCTGGACCTGCACGTGAACAAGGAGGAGGCTGCGTATGTGTTCGCCCAGCACCGGCCTGGTATGCGTTGGCATATCCGTCGCGATACAGGCTACCCCATGATGCCATCCTTCTCTCCTCCGGCCACCGGCGACGACGAGCTTTTAGGCCATGCCGGACGTGACGACCGGCTGGCTGCGTGTTGACAAGCTCCAGCGGCGCGAGGGTCATCCAGCGTGAGAGACTCCATCGCCATGCTAGCTGTAAGAGAGAAAGAAACAAGCGAGATCAAGAGTAGTCTTTACCATTGGAGCAGGTATTCCTTGCGTCCATTGTCTCCAGGTACCGGATGGCCTCCACTTGATGTCGTATGTGCTGCCTTCTTGATTTGTTGATTTGTGGGCTTGCTTCAAGAGTCCTTGGCCAGATGCGTTTTGTGTCTCCGGCCTCTCTATTCCTTCTCTCCCCCTGTTTCCTCCTGAGTCCCCTGTTTATATAGGCAGCCACCCCTCGTACTAGATAAGAAGATAAGAAGGTTAAACAAGAAAATCGGAGCTACTCCATCGACCCGTCCCGTTTCCTTTCGTTGGCTGCAAGACTTCTCTCCGGAAGGGGCGCACCCGACATTCAAAAATCTGATCTCTTCCTTCTGCTAGGATTGTACATGCTTTTCACGTCTGCAGAAAATAAAGATAGCATATGTGCACAGGAACTGTCACGACTGTACACGGCCTTACGGAAGGCCGCCGGCCGATCAGAAATATACGTATAGTATACGGTAATTGTACCAGGTGCATGCATGTACGTGACCGAGTGATACAATTGTCTGATGAGTGGACTTCTCCGGCCGGCCGCTACGTACTCATACGTATTCAACATGTATATTATACGTACACGCGTAGGTGCTAGCTGCACATGAGGGCGGCCTGGGTAAGCACATGCAATCGATCAAATTCATCTTCTCATATACGCATGTATAGCTTTCTTGTTAGTGCCATACAGAATGTAATTTGAATTTGTATTTGAATATAGCATCCACATGTTTATATTGACATGACAAAATCACGTCCAACAAGTTCTTAAGGGAGTATTTTCAAAACTTTGAGACAACACTTGTTATCAACTTATAATTGTGTTATTGATGTTTAGGAATCAATTTGGCCTTGTGACGAAATTATTTGGAGAAGCTTTCATTAGATTTTTCCAATATAGTTTTGTCCTGAAAATCAGCCAAGTAGCTGTTTTCAACCCTTGTTTTCCATCACAAGGATTATCCAATTATGGATTTTCTTTGATCAATTTTACTCTCTGATATGTGGAAAACAAAACTACATCCTTGGAAAAATATAGAAAAATATTTAACACACATATCCATGCTTGTTTTTGAGCCATCTTGTTAAGACAGATTTTTAGACAGTTTAGAAACAGAGAAAGCTCACTTTGCCATCTGTTTTCAAAGCCTTAAACCCCTCAATTTTCAGATTCAATTGTTGTTTCGGAAACTTGGATTGTTGCTCTTTAATGAGCATTTTTAATCATTCATCTTTTACTTTGTTTGCTTGGTGAAAACAACCTCAACTTTTACTATCTCTGTCTGCTGCCAACACTTAGAAAAAATTCAGAAAACTGTCCAAACTGAATTTTTGTCAGAACAATAGCTGCACACTTTTTAAAGTTGATAGATCTAGTTGTGTGTGTTGATCTAGGATGAGTGTCCGTGCCAATTCTTTTCCCCATGGTATTAGCTTCTAGAAGATGGCCTTGGATGCCATTTTGGTTGACCAAGAAGGGAGGGAGGGACTAGTCTAGTTGACTGTTTGTGAGGTCATCTTAGTTGGTTAAATAGTGATCTTTTGCCCATCTCTTGGCCTTTCCTGTGGCTTTGCTCATGTGTGTGCACGTTGGCAACCCCTAAGGCACCTCCCAGTGGCCATGACACCCCTGGCACTCACCCAAGGGGCAAACCCTGCCCATGCTGTGACATGCCCGAGTGCACCGTTGCCAATCCGTGCATATAAGCCACCCAGGGCCGATCCTTTGCGCCACCACCCTCTCCTCACTCCACTCACCCACCCTGAGGCAGCCACGCATGCCCGTTCGGTCCCAGTGAGCGAGGCGAGCCGTGCTCTTCCTCGGGCCCGAGCAGAACGAGAACGAGGTAGCGCCGCGAGCACTGCATCCCCCGACGCCTTTTTGCTTCGTGATCGATCCCCTAGCCCGTGCGCACCTCCCTGACATTCCCTTGCTCGTGATCGTTTGCAGGAATGCCGGCGCCATCACCGGGAACGCCGCAGATCGCCGTCGAGCCGCCGCCGTGTCCGTGCAACCCCACCGTCCGTGCCCGCGCCCCTGTACCGCCCAAGCATCCTCCTTCCACCTCAGCACCACCCCGCTGCCGTATGCGAGCCCTAGGTGAGAAAACCCCCGACCCCGCCAGGTGTTCGTCCGCGGACAGAGAGAGAGAGAGAGAGGGAAGAGAGAGCGCGGGGAGGAAGAGAGAGGGAGAACCGTCGATCTGCGCATCGACGGCCCCCTTTGAACGCGCCCGTTCGCGCGAGCGCGCGTGCGCTGGCGGGCTGGCTAGCGCCGTAGCGGGCCGCTCGGTGCGAATCTGGCCCGTTAGGGCTTGTTTTTATTTTTCTTTTGTTTTGACAGATCTGTGCATGTTTAGTTTATCCCTTTTTGGCCTAGCTAGAATAAAATTTTAGCTTAGCTAATTTTTGTGCTAGGAGCCACACATTTTCCAAGCCATGTACCACTGGCAGATTGAACTTTTGGATATTTATGATTTTTAATTAAATCATATGCCAGAGAGTGTCTGTTTTCTTAGATCTATTGTAACTTTAGTTTTAGGTATCCAAAAGTTGCAAACTCAAATGTTTTGGAAATCCCATTTCTATATTTAAAATGGCATGTTGTTTACTAAAAGCATCTGTCTCTGTTTGGGCATTTTTCATGCCAAATATGTGATGGTTACTTGAGTGAATCCAATTGGACATGTTAGTATATGGTTAGTACTATCTAGATCTAGCTTGGTTTGATGTTTGGAGCTCTGTAGAAAATTTGGTGTACAGATCTTGTTTCATCTGTTTTCTGCCTAGAATTTTTGTGTGAATATTAAATAGTATGGTTATGTGTATGTATTGGATTCTTGTTTTCCATCAAGTTTAAGTTGTTTTATGTTAGTATAAAGTTGTTTTCTTGTAGTACTAGCATGCTAGGAGTTTATTGAGTAGTTGGAGATTAAAGGGAAATAGCTATGTGAGCATGATAATTTTTCTAGAATTATTCATGCATAGGTTTTAGCCTTGTTTTCCACTAGAGAAAAATATGAATTTTGGTAGTTGGAAAACAGAGGATGGAATGTACTGGTGGCATCTTTATCTTAGTATTTTCACCCCTGCTATTTTTCCTCTTGGTTTGTAGAGAAGCATGAGTAGCACTTGGGTGACTAGAAAATATTTCTCTCACATGTGTAGCATTTTAGCCTAGTATTTTCCTTGTTTAATAGGTATACTTTTTATTTTGTTTTGTGGGATCCAATAGAATTTTGGTACTGATTAGATGAGTATTTTAATTCTGTTAGTTTGCACCCTTGTGCATAAAATTAGCATGTGTAGTATAAAATAACTTAGTATTTTTCCTAGTTTTCTACTAGTATGAGTAGGTGTTTTTGAAGCTTGTTTTCTTGTTTTGAGCACTTTGCTAAATGTGACCAGAGGCTTACTAAACTATTTGTGAATATTTTGCTAGTGGAACCCCCACTGATCATTTTTGCATCATTGTGGAATTTGAGTTTGGCTTATTGATTTGCACCATTTCCACCACTTGCAAAAATTAGCATAGTATATATACTTGCCATAGAAATTGTTGTGAGTGCTTTACCCATCAAATGGTGTTTTGTGTGACATCCTACTGCCTAATAACATGGGTTTTACCCCACTGGTCCATGGTTCTCTTAGCTAGAATCATTGATTTTTGGCCACACATAAACACTAGGAAAAAGAGGTTTTTCCCACTATAGTTTTTATGCCAATTTTTCCTATGAGAAAATTGTGTATTTTGGTTGATGGATTTTAATTGCTTGCTGTATGTATCACTTGTAGCATTGTTTGCCTTGGTTGGTTCTGAAAGTGTGTCTTTATTTTTATTATACGACGATAGAACACGAGGAAGGAGTATTTGAAGAAGAGGCTCACTTTAACTCCTGTTACTATCAGGACCAGGACCACCACCTGTATCAAGGCAAGCCATCCTAATGCTTGCTGTATAAAACTTATCATTATCTATCATGCATGCCTTTCACTTCTGAAGTTTTCACAAACTATATTCTCAAAACTATTTTTGTTGTGAATACTACTACTATTAATATTGTTAGGTAAATGATCATATTAATAGTCAACTTGGTATTACCAAGCCCATAGCCACCAAAGGGTATATAAATACCCTTCACTAAATTAAAACTTAAGTTCTTAATTGAACTATTTAAAATATGTTTTTGTAAACAAATGCCTTATGGAAGAAAAACCTCGGTGGAAAGGGGAGACCTTGTCTACCGGGAGGACGTCATGTTGGAAAATTTGAGAAATGTTTACAAAGACACATAACCTAGTCTTCGCTGGACAACCATTATCGTACTGCCACTTTACCCCAACATGGGTACGGGGCTTGATTAGAAACTTGTTATGGTTAGTATGTGTGCTATCTCAGGTGCTATAGTGGATTGGATCCTCCGAACCGAAATGTCGCTAGGAGTGAGGATACGGGACATCTAAAGTGTGGGATTAATTTTCCCTCCGGGTGCAGCAGTTGGGTCTCCTGTCTTGGCGGTGTGCGACACGGCTTGCCGGGGAGAATAAACCCAATCGAAGAGATAGTCATGTACTAGCTTGTACATAGTGGATAGTCAAGATTGGCTATCTGATGTTCTCATACTGTTGTGAACAGTCCATGGTTGTTTCATGGCGGATTCTGGATCTTGTGGAAATGTGTACACCTCTGCAGAGTAAAACTATTTCGAAATAGCCGCGTCCTCGGATATGGACGGTTGAATGGCCATGTAGCTAGTATTGTGTCAATTTTCAAAAGAGATTTTGAAGGAAGGTTTTGTACCTGCGAGGTACTAAAAAGGAATGACTTGGTATCTGAGAGATACATATGAGAAAAAGCTGGAATATCGATTATTAGAAGTTTTGCAAAGAAAACTTTCTTTTCTCAAACCATCTTATGAAAACTCTGAGATATGCGATATCTACAAGAGAAACTATATATTATTTAAAAAAAAAACTTTTAACGGAGATATGAACATGCAAGTCAACCATGATAAATCTTTTATCTATCATGGGTAGCTGAACCTTATGTATGGCCTACCCATTCCACCAAATAACCATGTATGCATAATTGTAAGCTCAAAAGGATGTCTTGCGGAGTACATCCAAATGTACTCACTTTGGTTTCGCCCCTGGTTATTTTTATTGGCCAGACTATGAGGAGCCACCTCAGTAAGAGTTCTATGAGGAGGAGTTATACACTGATGACCCTGCGAATTAGGATCATCTCCCAGTCAGCAGCCTGTAGGTTAAGGCATGACTTGGGTTCTACTACGCTATGCTTATCGTTTTCCGTTGTGTGGTTGTTATTTGTCTGTCCTGCGTGACAGTTGTCAAGAACTTGGTCATGTGACCATTTATGTAAGACTCTAATATTCGTGTATCGGATGATGTAATCTGTATGCCAACTTCGTATGTTGTTCACGACGCGTTCTTCTGGGATCGTGAATGAATGCATATGAGGGGTTCTGGACCCTCCGGTCTGGGGCCTCTACATGGCTCCCCTCCGGGTCTCCTCCGGACTCCGTGTGCGCGACAACTTTCTAAGACTTCCGGGCTTCAACTCATCCAATTCCGAGAATATTTCCAGAAGAACTTTTCTGAAAATAAAGACAACATAAAGTGTAAAGTAAACATGTAGCATATGGCATGAAAACAACATGGAACATCAGAAATTATGGATACGTTTATGGCGTATCAACATCACAAAGCTTAGTTCCTACTCGTCCACGAGTAGGTAAACGATAAAAAAAAAATTCTGAGGTGACATGCTACCAACATAAACTTGATCATCATAGTAATGTAAAGCATGTAAACTAGGATCAGATGAATAAAGGTTTTGGTTTATAATTGATATCAAATAGAATAATGTGTAAACCATTAGGAAGAACAAAGTAAACTTTTTAATGAATCAATACTAAAATACATTCAACCGTGCAAGGTTTATTAAAGATGATTTAAGCTTCAAGAACAATAATATAATCATCCAAGGCATCAAACTCTCACAACAACTCGTGGTAGGATCAAGTCAAGTGACAACAATATGCACGTAGTAAAATCATTAAAATATTTGTGCACTCAAAACAAGCAAGTGTTCTGTATTGGTTCATGACACGAGGATGTTATGGCTAAAAGAACATTATGGGGGGTTTGGATGGTCAATCGAAGAAAGTCTCACACAACTGAAAGTGATCATTAGACAAGAGGAATTCTTATAATCGAAGTTATGCAAGGAGTAGTGATTCCCACACAACGGATGCACATAGAGCTATAAGTGTACGAAATCTCTCCAATGGAACTAGTGGGGGTGCATCCAACTTGCTCACTCACGAAGACCTAGAGCACTTTTGAGGAGGCTCTTCATTAGAATATACAAGCCAAGTTCTATAATGTAAGTTCCCCACATAGTTATGCAAGTCATAATATGAAAAATCTCTCCAAATTGAAGTCATGATGCTAACCGAGAACAAGTGTGGAATAAATGATAGTAGTGTTGCCCCATCTCTCTTTATTTTCTCTATTTTGCCATTTTTTTCTTGGGCTTTTTCTCTTTTTTGATATATAATGTCACTGGTAGGGGCAACACTATTTTACAGTGAATCATCACACTTTTAGTACTCATAACTCAAACCGAAATATCTCTGATGTGTATAAAACTATATTCTCATGCCAGTGTAGTAGTATGCAAAATAACAACGAAGCATGACAAGTAACATAATGATGATGGATGTTGTATGGCGATATATCTCGGAATGGCTATGGAAATGCCATGGTAGATAGGTATGGTGGCTGTTTTGAGGAAGGTAATTTTTGGCTTATGTGTAGAAGATCAAGGTTCTCCCACGGGGTTTTTGGATGCACTGGCAAAGTTTGCACCAACTCTCAATGTAAGAATGGGCAATACACAGTACCGAAGAGGCCAGCAAATATGAATGGTGGAAGATCCAGAAAACCGTAAAATAGAACTCACAAGTTAAAAGACTACAACTAAAATTATGATCTTACAAGGGATAATGAAAATCAATCCAATAGGGTATGTGGCATGACAAGTCACTGTGAGCTACCCTGACCCTAGCGCGTAACAAAAATCCATTACGATTTCTATCAGCAAAGAAAGTCATATACCATTATCCCATCAACTGGTTATTTGAGTGTGGGACAGTTTCAAGCTTTTAGACCAACCATTAATCTACTAAACCAGCAAGTTTACCATTAATCATACTAATAACCCAAAACAACAACAAATAATCAAGTGAAACAGTTTAGTGATCTACAAGAATATGCAAGCTTTTTCGTTATATCATCTACCACATGTAGCATTTTCTATTTCCATCAAGAACCAAACAAAAAAAAAACTCTCCAACTAATATAGAAATGAAACAAGAGAGTACTAACATAACTCTACTAGAACTAACAACTCTGAATAAGATATGCATGAAAAACAGGAGCTAAAATGGATTTTGCAGCAACTAGAAGAAAACTAAGAATACGAGCATAATTAGTATTCATATGAAAAAATAAGATCGTGTCTCTCTCCCACACAAAGAGTGCTAGGTTCCAAAAATATAATTGCAGCAAGGAAACAAAAGAAAACAAACATACGCTCCAAGTAAAATTCATATGATGTGACAACATAAAAATATAGTTTCACTAGAAGTGAACTAATAAATTGTTGATGAAGAAGGGGATGCCTTGGGCATCCCCAAGCTTAGCCGATTGAGTATCCTTAGAATTTTCTGGGATGAACCAAGGGGGCATCCCCAAGCTTTGGCTTTGTACTCTTCTTGATCACATTATATCAACCTCTTCGCTTGACCCTTGAAAACTTCCTTCACAGCACACTCGATGTAATTCGCATTAGAGGGTTAGTGCAGAATCAAAAATTCACAAGTTCTTCAAGGACAAAATCATTATCAATAATTTTAAACATTAACTACATCCACTGATGTTTCATGACGCAAATAAATCCACTCGACATAGTAAAAGAGAGAATGCAAGTAAAAAAAGGCAGAATGTGTCAAAACCAGAACAGTCTGTAAAGACGAATTTGTTCGGGGCACTTAAGTTCCTCAAACCGAAAAACGTAAGAACAAAAAAGTTTCGGAATTAGCTGAGGAATAAGCACAAAAAATTTCAGGTCATTTTAATCTTTATGCGAGTTATGCTACTATTTACGGTGGACAGCAGAAATTTGTTTCCTGCGCAGAAATCCAAAACTGACTCCAACTTTCACTAGAAACTTTACTTGGAACAAAGATAAAAAAAAGATTTGCTACATAAATATACAACACCTTGACTCAAAGAAAACATAGAAAAACAAATAAAAAATAAAACCATGGGTTATCTCCCAAGAAGTGCTTTTCTTTAACGTCTTTTAGCTAGGCCCAGAAAAATAGAATCAAGTGTTTTCAAGTGGAAAGGCATTCAAATCAAGATAAGGACATTCCTCAATAAAGAATTGTATTTTTCCTAAATGAGTTTCATATGTTCTCTCTTAGAAGGTTTACTACTCTCATCAAATAAATTTTCGGGAACAATCCAGTCAAAATTCTTTTCTTGGGCTTTATGCAGTGCTACTAATTTAAAGGGGGTTAGTATTTTCTTCTCCTTTTCATTTTAAGATTCAGATTTTTCGAGAGCATTGATACGTCATAAACATATCTATAATTTTTATGGTCCATGTTGTTTTCATGCCATATTCTACATGGTTTCCTTACACTTTATGTCATTTTTATCGATTTCCCGGGATTAACCTATTGACCAGATGCCATAGAGCAAGTTCCTTCTTTTCTGCTGTTTTTAGTTTCATAAAAGTTGTTCTGGTAATATTCTCGGAATTGGAAAATTCGAAACCCGGAAGTCTTAGAATTCCCGAAGGTTCCACGGAGTCCCGAAGAGCCCTGGACGGGGGCCACCCAGGGGCCACACCATAGGGCGGCGCGCCCCTGGCCGCGCCTTGGGGTGGTGTGGGCCCCTCGGGCATCCACCGCCATCGCCCTTTCGCCTATTTATTCCCCCCGATAGGTCAACCCTACAAATATACCACTTCTTGCCGAGAAACACCCGAGGCCGCCGTCATCGTCAATTCGAGATCGGAAGGATTCTGGAGCTCCCCCCGGCATCCTGTCTGGAGGGAAATTCATCACCGGAGGGGTCTACACCACCATGCCCGCCTCCAGAGTGATGCGTGAGTAGTTCATCCCTAGACTATGGGTCCATAGCAGTAGCTAGATGGTTGTCCCCTCCACTTTATGCCTCATGTTTAGATCTCGTGAGCTGCCTCACATGATCGAGATCATCTATTTGTAATGCTACATGTTGTGTTTGCTGGGATCCTATGATTATTGAATGCTATGTCTTTTGATTATCAATCTATCATTTTATCTTCATGTGTATATTATTTATGATTTTGCATGATCTCCGTTCTTAGTAGATGCTCTGGCCAAGAAGATGATAATTACTCCAAGAGGGAGTATTTATGCTTGATAGTGGGTTCATGCCTCCTTTGCATCTGTGCTCGAGTGACAGAAACATGACAGATGGAGGACGTGTTGTTGCCATTAGGGAGAAAACAACGATGTTTACTTCGTTTACATTGTTTACATTACACACTTTGCTTACTACGATTATCTGTTGCTTGCAACTTAATATCCAACGTTTGTTCGGATGATATTCGAAGGGTGGATTATTAGTCATACATGCAGTTGGATGACGATCTATGTATTTTGTTGTAATGGCCGCATGAATCTCATAGTAATATTTATGTCATGCATGTTTCTTTATATGTCAATTGTCCAGTTGTAATTTTTTCACCACGCATGTTAGCTATCTTTTATGGAGAGACACCTCTATTGAACTGTATACCCCGGTCTATTTTCTCATACTGATAGTACAACCACTGTAATTACTGTTTTCACACTACTACTACTGCTTTCATATTGTTCTCATACTGTTTTCCACACCATACGTTTAACCTCTTTGTGTTCAGCAAAACCGGTGAGATTGACAACCTTACTGCTTTGTTGGGGCAAAGTGATTTGATTGTGATGTGTAGGTTCAACGTTGCTGCTGAACCGGTAGTGAGCCCTACCATCTCAACTGCATCAACATTTTAAAGTTACTCCTTCCTCCTACTGGTCGATTCAAAACCGGTAGTGCGCCCTTACACTAGTGGAGAACAGGGCATTATCCCCGGTTGGGAGGCGAGCCATCGTTTGCCCGCGCACCTTCCTCCTTTTGCCCCGGTTCGTGTTACCAACCGGGACAAAAGACCCAAATTTTCAGTTTTTTTTCTTCCTACCGCCATCTTTTTTCACTGCCACGTTTCAAATACATTTCAAATTGTTTTGAATTTGGAGAAACTTTCAATATTAAAAGTGTTTAAAATTGCGTAAACATTTCAAATAAATTTTCTGTTTTCGAAAATAATTATTCTAACTACTTAAACAATTAACAGTTTTTGAATTTTCAAACATTTAAAAAAACGTATTTTACGAATGGTTTTGAATTTGGAGAAACTTTCAATATGAAAAGTGTTTAAAATTGCATAAACATTTCAAATACATCTTCTGTTTTAAAAAATAATTATTCTAACTATTTAAACTAGTAACAATTTTTTTAATTTTCAAACAGTTTAAAAAACCTAGTTTATGAATGGTTTTGAATTTGGAGAAACTTTTTATATGAAAAGTGTTTAAAATTGCATAAACACTTCAAATACATTTTCTGTTTTAAAAATAATTATTCTAACTATTTAAACAGGTAGAAGAAGACGAAGATATCTGCAATGTTTTCACACATGATATGGATAATATGCAATGTTTGATACATTATTACAAAAGAGTCTAGCAATATTACATGAACCATGAAGGTTTAATACGTTATGACCAACTAGTGCCGCCATTGTTTACTTTTCTGTCGTATTCATGGAGCATCTTCATTATTTAACGCGATGCTTGGGTCAGTTTTCACTCTGAAGTGTGGAATTTTTTCAAAGTTATTATAATCTTCTGACATGTCTGTCCTGTCCTCCACTCCCACAATGTTTCTTTTCCCTGAAACAACTATGTGCCGCTTCGGCTCACCGCATGATGTACTAGAATTCTTATTTTTTTTCTTTTCCTCGGTTGGGTAGACATGTCCTTCACATAGAAAACTTGAGCCACATCTTTGGCTAGAACGAATGGTTCGTTTCTGTACCAAAGATGGTTGAGATCCACTTTTGTCATTTCGTACTGCTGGTCTACTAGTCCTGTCATCTTGACCTATTGACACCGAAATAGAGGGACCTTAAAATTAGGTCCATAGTCAACTTCTCATATCTCCTCTATGTAACCATAATATGTGTCCTTTTTCCCATTGTATCCGGTTGCATCGAAACGGACACCACTATTCTGGTTGGTGCTTTTTTTATCTTGTGCGGTCGTGTAAAATGTATTCCCATTTATATCGTACCCTTGGAAAGTCAGTACAGTTGAAGATGGTGAACTGGCCAACAAGTAGAGCTGATCTCCAATAATGTTGTTATTCATGAGTTTTGTCTGCAACCAGGCGCTGAAACTATCCATGTGTTCATCATTAATCAAGGATTCAGACAGCCCCGGGTTTTTGGACCGTATAATATTCTTGTGTTCCTCGATATAAGGAGCCACCAAGGAGGAAATTTGTAGAACTGTGTAGTGTACTTTAGTGAAAGAATGTTCGTCCATAAATATCTTTGCTTTCCTTCCTAGCATGCCTTTTCCACTAATTCTTCCCTCATGCCGCGATTCGGGAACACCAATCGAATTAAGGTCTGGAAGAAAGTCAACACAAAACTCAATTACCTCCTCTGTTCCATAACCCTTGGAGATGCTTCCTTCTGGCCTAGCACGGTTGTGAACATATTTCTTTAAGACTCCCATGAACCTCTCAAAGGGGAACATATTGTGTAGAAACATAGGACCGAGAATGGTAATCTCTTTGACTAGGTGAACTAGGAGGTGTGTCATAATATTGAAGAAGGATGGTGGGTACACCAACTCGAAGCTGACAAGACATTGGACCACATCTGTCTGTAACGCTGATAGACTTTCTAGATTGATTACCTTCTGAGAAATTGCATTGAGGAATGCGCATAACTTCACAATGGGTAGTCGAACATTTTTTGATAGAATCCCCCTCAACGCAATCGGAAGCAATTGTGTCATCAGCACGTGGCAGTCATGAGACTTCAGGTTTTGAAATATTTTGTGCGTCACATTTATTATTCTCTTTATATTCGACGAGAAGCCATACGGGGCCTTGATACTACTTAGTGCTTCAAAAAAGATTTCCTTCTCTTCCTTGGTAAGAGCGTAGCTAGAAGGACCACCTTGAAACCGCTCAGGATTCTTGCCGTCTCGTCCTTTCGTGTGTTGCTGGTCCTGCCGTGCGTTAGATTTATCTTTTGACTTCCCATACAAGCCAAAGAAGCCTAGAAGATTCACGCAGAGATTCTTCGTCAGGTGCATCACGTCGATCGCAGAGCGGACATCTAGGATTTTCCAATAAGGTTGATCCCAAAATATAGATTTCTTCTTCCACATGGGTGCGTGTCCGTCAGCATCATTCGGAACATCTTGTCTGCCCGAACCCTTTCCAAAGATTACTTTCAAATCCTTTACCATATCAAATACATTGTCACCAGGTCGGAGGATAGGCGTCTCCCGGGTATCTGCCTCACCATTGAAATGCTTGCCAGCTTTTCTTAAGGGGTGCTTGCGCGGAAGAAAACGACGATACACGAGGTACACAACCCTCTTACATTTATCAAGATATACACTTTCGGTGTCATCTAAACATTGTGTGCATGCATTGTATCCCTTGTCAGTATGTCCAGAAATGTTACTAAGAGCACGCCAATCGTTGATGTTTACGAACAACAACGCTCGTAGGTTAAATTCTTTTTGTTCGTGCTCGTCCCACACAGGAACACCTTCTTTACGCCACAACTGTAAAAGTTAATCTACTAATGGCCTTAGGTACACATCAATATCATTGCCCGGTTGTCTTGGGCCTTGGATCAGCACTGGCATCATAATGAACTTCCTCTTCATGCACAACCAATTAGGAAGGTTATAGATACATAGAGTTACAGGTCAGGTGATATGGTTGCAGCTCTGCTCACTAAATGGATTTATGCCATCTGTACTTAGACCAAACCATAAGTTCCTTGCGTCACCTGCAAAGCGCGGGAACTTTCTCTTCATTTTTCTCCACTGCGACCCATCAGCGGGGTGTCTCAACATCTTGTCTTTCTTACGATCTTACATGTGCCATCGCAAAATTTTGGCATGCTCTTTGTTTCTGAACAAACGTTTCAACCGTGGTATTATAGGAACATACGACATCACCTTTGCAGGAACCCTCTTCTTGGAGCGCTCACCCTCAACATCGCCAGGGTCGTCTGGTATGCTCTTATACCGCAACGCAGTGCTTACCGGACATTATTCAAAATTCTCGTACTTCTCACCGCGGTAGAGTATGCAGTCATTAATGCAGGCATGTATCTTCTTCACGTCTAATCCTAGGGGGTATACAAGCTTCTTTTCTTGGTATGTACTCTCGGGCAATTCATTGTTTCTAGGAAGCTGCTTTTTCAGTATTTGCAGCAACTTTGTAAATCCGATGTCAGTCACACCGTTATCGGCCTTCCATTGGAGCAATTCCAGTGTGTTGCCCAGCTTTTCCTGTCCGTCTTCGCAATTTGGATACAACAATGTTTTGTGATCCTTTAACATCTGGCCGAACTTCACCCTCATCTTTTCAATCTCGATTTCTGTCTTTGCATCCATAATAGCCTGGCCAAGATCATCGATGGGCTCATATGGTGCCCGGTCTTCTGCTTCCACTTCATCGTTATCTTCCATTCCAGTACTGGCACCGTATTCAGGGAACATGTCATGATAATTGTCATCATTCTCGTCTTCTTCGTTGTCTTCCATCATAACCCCTCTTTCTCCGTGCTTATTCCAACAATTATAGCCGGGCATGAAACCTGATTGAAACAGGTGGAAGTGGATGACTCTGTGAGAAGAGTGGTCCTTCTGATTTCGACATAAAGCACATAGACAACACATAAAATTATTCCGCTTGTTTGTCTGGGCCACCTCGAGAAAATAACCCAGGCATTTCATGAACGCGGCAGAGCGTTGGTCAGCGTACATCTATTGCCGGTTCATCTGCATTGTATGATTATTAATTAAGAGCTGTTATAGAACACCGTGAATAGAGAAATGATCAATGTTACAACAACAAATGAAAGGTTTAAGTTGGTACCTCGACCGAGGAGGAAAGAAGGATGAGAAAGATTTTTTAATTAAGTGCGGCTCGGACAAATTAAATCTTGTTTGTTTTCTGCGAGCTGAGATGACGTTATTCTCCCGGGCATTTCATCGAACACCTCTTGTGCATAGGAGGGAAAAACAAGTGAGCGCACACCACACAACTAGAATATGTCCTCCAAAGTGAGTGGCATGAGGAGAGGAGAGTGCTGGCAAGGTTTATATAGTGGGGTTTCTTTTGCCCCGATTGGTGGCTCCAAACCGGGGCAAAAGACCCCCACACCACGCGTCCTGCTCGTCCCGGCCCCACATCTGCAGCCTTTTGCACTGGGTGGTGGCCGAGACGGAGCGAAAAGGGTGCTCGCCAGTGAGCAAAAGCCCCGTTCTCCACTAGTGTTAAGAACCACGGTATCGGGTCTGCACTGAACATGATTCCTTATTTATATTGATAAAAAATATTAATATCAAGAAGATACCAATTACATCCTGTCACTATATCAACATAATGTTAATAACTAGTCGAAACATCAAGGACACAAATAGCCATACTAGCTATATCACACAGACGGTAAAAGAAAAACAAATGTGCGTCCTGAACATCATATATTTAGATTACAGTAATTTACACCTGAGAACCGATGAGCTACGCCCTCTAACGGGCTTTCCAAATCAATTAGTAACTAATTCTTCTTGAGCTTCGGTGAGACAGAAGAGATGAAGCTAGCGCTCGCTGGTACCTTAGCTAAGCTAGCACCGACGACGTACTGCTAGATGCCAGATGGATCAACGTGTCATCCCTTGTGCGTGCATGGCGGGAGGCACGGTGGCCCCGCGCCCCTGCATCTCCATGTTGGCGTGCCACCCTGCATGCATTCATCAAAAAACGTATGACGGATCGACCGAATGCGCGCATACATGCACCTCCGAAGCTAAGTACTCCCTCTCTTAACAAATACATGACTTTTATTGTCCAAAAATGCCTGTACATAGATACTAAACATATCTACAAACATGCATGTTTGGACAAATTGAAGTCATCTATTTTGAAACGGCGAGTATATAGTCCTTACCGATGTCCATGACGAAGCCTCGGTTCCTGAGCTCGCGGAATTGCTGGCAGAGGGCGCAGGGCTCGCAGAAGGAGGAGACACAGCAGTCCAGGCAGGGGGTCTCCTGGAGCCCGTATTGGGAGCGCATCTTGGTGCGGTAGAACCAGGAGTACACCCACTGGAGCTGGCCCCCAGTCAGGGCCCAGAGCAACATGTAGCTCGCTGCGCTCGCCCCGCTCGACGTCGCGCCCCGGTCCACGATCTCCGCCATCAGCCCGAACGTGATGCATGGGCACACGCATGTCAGGCAGCAGTTGCCGCTGTCCTCCATGCAGTCGCACAGCCCCGTCGACCAGGGGGTCACCGGCGCCGGGGCGCGCGCCGGCGAGTGCGACGCCGCGGCCGGGGATGCCTCGGCGGCGACCATGGCTGTTAGCTGGTGGGTCTCTTCCTACTCAAGCGCGCGCGGGTGGCCTCAACAGGAGCTAGCTAGCGCCATATACGCATGCATGGAACCTAAACAACTCTACTCCCATACTTATTTAGCCCGCACTATTATTAGCTTAGCTAGAATTGTAATATCGAGTGGCACGTGCAACATTTCTCTCTTCCTAGCTCACCCCGACAAAAATAATAATGCGTATACTTTACAAACTAAGAGACCTGTAATAATTCTCTCAATTTGCAACTTATGAACCACCTCGCCACATTATTTCCACTTAATTAAAGGGATCTCTCGATCGCTCTTTTCATTTGGCTCTCCTGTTCTATTCTCTCCCCCCTTCTAGTCACCCCTATTACAAAGTGAGAAAGCATTTTGTAACGGAGTAGCTGAGAGTCCACCCGTCGGCTTCCTCAAGTACTTTGCTCTGTATTAAACAGCGGGATAACTCATTTAGCGGCATATTTTCTGGCAGCTAAAATAGGATGTATCACAGCTATAACGGCGTTTCACCCGTGAAAAATATAAAGAATCAACAGCATAAATCCAGATTTATGTCCCACATACACGCAGACAACAAAACTTGGGACACAACTCGACAAGAACATAGTTCAAATGACAAGAACAGAGTTCACTACAAGAAAACTAAGTATTAGCGAGCAGCCATTTACAATACTAAATCAACTCGACAAGAGCATAGTTCAAATGACAAGAACATAGTTCACTATAATGACAAGAACATAGTAGTTTTCATAGACGGGGATGCCATGAGACTACGGGTAGAGACGTGGGGAAACGGGATCGCGTTGAAGACAAAGACACAGGATTTACCCAGGTTCGGTACGTCGTAATAGTACGGCGCTCCTACTCCTGCAAACTCACTAATCAGGACTAAAGCATGTGTATACAATTACAATGTGAGGTTCTGTTTAGCTATTCGCTGAGGATCAACTTCCCGGCGAGTTAGCCTGTAGCTTCGTGTCTATCTATCATATCTCTCGTCCGGCTTTATATAATAGCCGGGTTAGGGCATACAGGGTAGGAAACCTAGAAGACTACGGTAACTTGTAACTTGGAAAGTAAGGAATCCGCCTTCTCCTCCAAGTCAGATCACTTGGGCCGTGATCCGGGTCCTTCTAGAATCCGGCTTCTGCGCGTCAGCTTACTGGGCCGCCCAATGGACCATAGCCCACTACCACTTGGGCCACCCTGGTAATCCGGCACTTATGACTACCATCTGATATACCCCTATTCAGTATATATATCCGACAGTAGCCCCCAAGAAGAATTAAAACTCTGATTCGCCGTCTTTCGCCAAATGCATATTGTCCGAGAAATATCGACCATCAGTCTTGATTCTTCTTATTCTTCTTCAAAAAGAGATGATAACGTAAAACTCGGAATTCCGAAAATCCGGCTTTTCTCACACGATCCTTCGTGGAGAAGGAACCTCCTACGTCAGCGCTTTAATCGTGCTGACGTAAGGGACGTTTGGGTTCCAGGCGTGAAACCCAGAAACATATCTCTGACAGATTCTCGCGGGAAACGAGGAGATAACCATAATCACCCTGTCGATTCATTTCCCGGATTTTCCGGCGAGCGACACGCGTTGATCATCCAACGGTCAAAAGAGCCGTTAGCACGTATCGTGACGGATTTCTGGCTATAAATAGCCTTCTTCGTCCTCCCGGAAAACCTTCCGCAACCACTCCGAACGCCATTACAGCGCCCAAGCTTCCAGCAGAGAGAGAGCACCGAACGCACACCGCGCCCAAAATCTCACCGGAGGCAAGCCAGCGCCGCCACCTAATGGCATCTCCGCCGTCCTCGCCAGCCCGCAACGTCGCGCAAGACATTGAGGATATCATCAACACGATGGATCATGTGCTGGACTCCCCAACGCACGCCGGCGGCGACGAACCAGTGAAGACCGCGAGCACCGCGGAGGACGAGGGAAATGCTTCCGCCGCCGTGGATCTTGCGGATTCGAGCTCCACTCTTACTCCGCCGTTCGCTCCCGAGACGGCGGAGGAGAAGATCACGCTCGTTGGCGACGAGCTCGCTGCCGGCGAGGCTGCCGCGTCCGCCGCCGCCGGAGCTGATGAAGAAATGGAATTTGTCGGAATCTGGAGTCCGAGTAATATTCCTCCTTTCCTCCTTCCACAAATGGAAAGGGAAGGGCTAATAATCAAAGGAAAATGGCGGAACTCGGAAGGTGAGCTCGAGCCCATACCAAAAAACGGGGAACGCGTCCTCCTTACCTCTCACATCGCGAGAGGTATGGGTTTACCGTCTTCCGCCTTTTTCTTGGATGTCCTTAATTATTATGGCGTTCAGCCACACAATCTTTCTCCCAACTCCATCTTTTACCTAGCTAGTTTCCAGGCCCTTTTTGAAGGGTATTTAGGAATAGCACCAAGTCTAGATTTCTGGCGATATTGCTTTGAAGTGAAGCATAACCTCACAGAAGGTATTCCTCCCATCTGCGGAACTATTTCTTTCACTCTTCGGAGATTTAGGAAAGATTCGTATCCGAAGATAAAAACATCAGAACCCGTCAAATCTTGGATGGGTTCCTTATTTTACCATCAGGACGTCCCATTCCCTGGTAAGGAAAACGGGGTTCCTCCATTCGTTAATTCCGCCGCCTCTCCTCAAGAGAGTTGGGCAGTTGAAGCAATGCAGACATTGCCGGAAAACCTGATGAAGATAAAACGGCGTATCGCCAAGCTTACTTCCTCTCAGCCTCCCTTAACTGGAAAGGATACTGTTTTATGTTGGTTTGGACGCCGTATTCAACCTCTTTCCTTTCGTTCCCGGCTCCTTTGCGAATATGAAGGGCCAGAAGATAGTATGAGGGGGACGGACAAGTCCTATACCAAAAAGGATTTCATAAAGCGACTCCACCAACTGGTCGCCACGTATAATCAATACGCAGAAAGTCTGGCAATATATCACGTGGAGAATCCAGCCCCCAAGGTATTTATATTTTCCTCGCCTTTGGGTTTTTCTCGGATTAACCTCCTTGTCTGACTTTTAACACATCGTTGCTACTTCCTTAGTTCGACGAACTTGAGGGAGCTGATCTTGCTTCCGACGCCAAGCTTAACGAATTACATGCCAGCTTCTACGGCGATCGGAAACGTAAAAGGCAGGTGACTTTTGAGGAAACGATAACTATTGGCGGGATTCCCGTCGCCACATCCAGGTATTCTGCTGGAGCTTTTTTAATCGTTATTCCTCTTCAGTTCTTCGAGATATTTATTTCTCGGATGTTTCCTTTTCAGCCTTGCTCCAACTCCTTTGAAAACAAAGAAAATGAAGAAACATAAAGCTGCTGCTATCAAAAGGGAACTTTCTTCTGCTGCAGTTTCTCCTCCCTTAGCTATGTCTAGTAAGGGGTATAAAACCACGAACCCGGATAATCAATTTCAGCAATCCAGCCAGCCTATTGCGGCTACCATGGGCGCGAGGGAAAGGGCGGAAACACAGATGAATAGAAATCCTCGGGCATCTGGGGAGGACGAGACTATTCCCAATTTAGACAGGAACTAGTTGAATGCCCGTGCGTTGCTACGGTCAATAAAAAAAATAGTGACTAACTAACTATGGTCTTTTAGTTTCCGAATTTTCCTATAAAAAATGATATGTTTCAAGTCTTTATCCTAAATTGTCGCTTTATCACTACCAACATGGAGGGCGGTGCTTTTTCATGCTACCAAACTGAAAAGCATGTTTCAAAAAATGTTGAAAACAAAATCTAATGGTTTGAAAAGAATTTGAAAAGGAACCAACAACCTTGATACAAGATGCACCTACCATGTTATTTATGTTAGTTACCAAATTTTACTCACAGAATTATTTTTACTATGAATCGTACGGCAATTCAAATCTGTTGTAAAAGGTTTTTGTTAGTATTCGCACTCTGGTTTGTCTTTACATCATAGGGTTTTGAAGTTCGGCAAAGATACGACGTAGCACACATTTCATTTTATTTTGCGATAATGCAATCACCAGTGTGCAAATTTTCTCCACATATGTATTGACGGATTTTCTTTTTTACACTACTTACCAAGAGAAGGTAGTTATTAAGAAATAAAACATATTTATTGACATCCACGACGACGGAAAACCTTCAAAAATAATTGTTTGCCAGCCTATTTCTTATTTGGCTCCAACACTCGTCAAAAAAAAAAAGTACGTTAAATTTAGATGGATGAAAAATAATTTGCAACATTTTAACAGATGTACACACAACCCATTATGATAAACCAATATTTATTTATTTCTGAGAAACATGATATACCAATACTTTCAGAAAGTTAGTTATCATGGAAGAAGTATTTGTACCATGTGCTCCGACTTCGTAAAAACATATAGTGTAATAGCACCCCAAAAATATTTTAAATTGGGCATCCATTTAAAATTAGAACGGAACATACTGAATGAGATGCCTAGCAGGTTATCAATTATTCTCTCCTGTTCTGGCCCATCCACGCCCATCCATCCCTTTTGTCAGAAAGAAAACATTCAGATTATCTTAAAAGTGTAAAAAATGCAGGCATCTATTAATCCGTGCTCAAGGTGATCCTACTAGTTTCCTTTCAAAATATGAGTATAAGAAGATATATGTACGTAGAGACCCCAACACTAACTGAAGTTTGTGTAATCTCTATTCAGAATACCGTGAAAGTGCACAACTCTGATGCCAAACTGAACTTATGAACACCAACCGATTGGCAATAGCACACCAAAGCATAATAAAAATATTACTAACAAAATATAATGAAAGTGAGAGCATACGACAATAGGGACATTGATTCCACTACATTGGAAGCTCCATGGACGTTCAGCTATGACGAGACGCTTCGCCACCCGTGTTGGCGCTGCCTTCAGCTCCCGCTGTTGTGTCGACTTCCTGGATGAATTATTCCCGCATTGGAGCACATGCATTACCAAGGGATACCTGCGATGAAAGCACCGGTGAGATCTCTGCAAACCGCCCACGATGCCCCATGAGTCTCTTTTTTAATAAAATCTTGCCAAATTTATCCAGAACCATTGGTACCTCTGACCCATTAATGCAGATACACATGAACAATATGCACAAATGGCTGATGCTTGCCCTGGAGCTCATGCAAGTGGAAGTAGTAAAATAAATACAGTTTCATCTTTTAAGATGACATGGCATACTAAATATGCATAGGCTATGCTTGGAGAAATGAAAATCTAAAAAAATCAATAATAATATTCTTCTTGACAATGGGATGTTAAAAATGAGGTACAGTTCTACCTTTTAGATTACAATACTGAAAACAAACTCTGATATGGTTTTTACCAATTTAAAATTAGATGTTCGCACTTTCAGGGAAAGTGGTTCTCAGCTCCTCTGTTACATAAAACTTGCCTAAAGGGAGAATATTAAATCATTCAAGAATTTCAGTGTAGCAGAAACAATAGAGCTGGTTTTTTTTCTTGTTTTTGAGAAAAATAATCAAGCTTGTTGAATTGGTGAATATCATATCATGTCTTCAAAAAGAATCGAGAATGGAGAGAAGCATGTTAAGCAGTTGTAGAGAACAACGGGTTCATATTTTGAAATTGCAATAAATTTCCAAATGAAATATTGGTGGTTGAAGAATGCAAACATGAACAAAACCAGGAGTAGCTGCAAGTCTAGAACTCACCGTGTAAGGAAACTACTCACTAATTTTACCTTCTTGATTTCAACCCAATGAGCAGAGAGCAACAAATATTAGCTACAATAGTTCCAATTTGCACAGACCTTATCAAGGACGGCCCAAGGTCTGCATCACAAGAGTAATCCACATCACAAAAATATTGTTGAGTAACATAATGGCATTTGAGAATGGAAACAAACTGCGCGCGGGTAGCTTCAGACTCACCTAAATCAGTTGGATCGGTTCGAATGTTGGCTTGCCACTTCTGGTGCATGACGACGGGGAGTCCCAGCACGTCCACGGTCAGAACGCTCCCATCACAACATGTGCCATCTGCATGTTGTTTACTCGCCGTGCTTATACATGATGTCCACCGCCTGTTGAAACGAAGAAGAAAACTAAAGGAAAATCAATGGCAGCAGAAATGTAAATAGTCAGCTGCGGACACTACGAATAATGCATCACCTCAGACTGCACCATTAGCTTTTTTCGGTAATCAGGATTAAATTTTAATAAACCAAAAGTATATATAAGTGTGCATATGCTTTCCACCACTGCTCTGAGTGGCAAGATACAAACCAGTGTCATCAAATACTTAACCTTTGGATTATGCTAATATCCTCAATATGCATGTCAATGATTGCAAAATATATTTCAGAAAATAAAATGTGATTTTTTAAAAACTATGTATAGGGCTTGAATTTGGACCATGGGTTAAGAACATCATTGCAGTCCAAGCAAGCAACCCGAATGAATATTTGTTCCTTGGGTATACCTATAAACACCAAAGGACTGACAGCACATAACTACTATACTTCCTTTGCCATGATCACAGCTGCTTCCAGCTCCAAAAGAAAGAAGTGTCTGCTGAAATAGCATTAGCTTCAGATTCCTGTATGGCATTTGCATAAAGTACAGGCACAACATTGAGCTGTATAAGAAGTGTCTGCTGAAATAGCATTAGCACCAAAGAAGTCTCTGTTTATCACTGCTTGCTATAATGCAAGAGTTATGCATCAAGGCTACAATTCGTCGCAATTTTTTTTAACTACATGCCCTTGTATCACTTTATTGAAAATGGTGTACCAGCAGCTTCCTGTAATTCTAGCTCCCCTTAGATTGAGACCCTCGTGGAACTGGAATAGATGTTAATAGACATTTAAAATAAACCGCTATAAATCTGGTAGAGCATAGTATATAGATAGTAACTTCAGTTGATGACCACACATTTATAAATTCTACCAGAAACTAATACACATTTATAAAGCTGATGACCAACTTGCAAAACAGATAAGAACTCACATCGTCCTCTTCCCAGCTAGGTACTGCTGCAGCCGCTGGGCAGATACCTCCACATACTTGAACAGAGCCCGTGAAATATTAGCCATTACAACCTCAATAAATTTCCTCAGCAATAACCTGCAGTCAGACCCAACTAATCACCAACACTGAAAATCCAATCGGCGAAATGGCTTATTGATTCACTTGACCTGCCAAGGTCCGGCCGGTCGCACGCGAAGGCCAGACAGGAGGACACAGTGACCTCCGACTGGGCGGACAGGCTGAAGACGGAGGCGACGTCGATCGGGTCGGCGGTGGATTGGATGCGGGCGGCGTAACCCGTTACCACGAGGTGGTCGACAAGTCGAGACCACTCCAAGAAAGGGGCGGACGGGCTGAAGAGGGAGGCGACGTCGATCTCGTCGGCGGCGGAGCGGATGAGGGCAGCGTAACTGGTTACCACGAGGTGGTCGACGAGGCGAGACCACTCCAAGAAAGGGGCCGGCTGTGGGGTTGGTGACACAGAGCTGCAGACAGCAATGGCTTCAGACGAACGGGGGCGGGGTGTAGGAGAGAACGCTGGCAGCGGGGAGGAGGGCGCGTGGTCTTTAGTTCGCGTGAAGTAGGAGTCCGAGCTCACTGGGATCACCCCGAAGACGCCCAGCTCGTCCGAGTCTCGCAGAGGAGGAAGACGCCGATCCCGCCAGTGCCACGCGGAGGAATCAGGCTGGTTCGGACGGTCGCACGGAGGATCCTGGCAGCCTCAGCTCGTTGGGGTCAGGCGGAGGTGGTCGCGCGGAGGAGGAGTCCGGCGACCTTAGGGCTGGGAGCTGCGGCCCAGGTCTGGCCACCGGTGAGCCCCAGGTTGGCGTTCAGGAGTGCCACCACTTTCGGAGAAGAGGCCGTCTTCGTGGCCGTTGTTGACCCCTAGAGGAGGCGTGAGGGCAGCCACCTCCTAAGTTGGCGATGGGTTGTCGGAGGAGGAGGCGGCGGCTCTGGAGCCGGGAGCCTACGAGGCGGAAGCAGATAGGGTTTGGGACTCGCTCGGGCAACCTGACCGATGAATCGCCATGTGTGTCTTGTTGGGCAATTGGGCTTGGCCCATTTTGGCGCGTGCGTCGCGGGCGGCGAGCGGATGCGAAGCGGGGCGGATGATGGTTGGACGAAGAAGCGACGTATCGCTTCCTTTTTTTTTCGAGGGTATAAAATGAGACCAACCAGGACTAGCCCTTGGTGGTTTTATTTTTATAGAAGAATCGCTCCTTTGTAAGAATTCCAGAAATTCGCTCCCGACGGGATTCGAACTCTGGTTGCTAGGTTTAGCCACTGCTACCTTTGCCACTAGGCCTCTGCCACGTTCTTGACGTATCGCTTCCTAAGGCGAAGATGGAACGAATTCTATCTTTTAAGTAGTATAGAGATATCCGGATAAAGGAAGAACCATTTGATGAACTCGGATATATCCGTCCAGAAGCTAGGAAATTCTTCGCTCCTGCTCCTCTGATCCGTCCTTGGCCACAGGGCGGGCTAATTATCCGAAATGATTTCGTATTTTCACCTCGTCAGGTCATACAAGATGGCCTTCATCACGTTGGGATTATTTTTTCTAAATATGCAAAAGAATTCAACGAGACTTTGTCAAACTTGCGGGAAGTGAGCCAGGTAATATCTCTAGCCCCCAAGCATTAAGTTGGAAAAATACTTTCCCCTTAATGCTTCTTTATAACGCTTGATCTAACTTAAGCGTTTGGCTTTTATTTCAGCATACTGCTGATGTAATAAACTTGGAAATTTTTAATAAACCTAACATCAAGAATGAAGAGGTGAAAACCCTTCAATCTATTATTGAGTTTAAGGACAATGAGATGGCATCATCTCAGCTACAGATATCGGAAACAACAGGTATGCTTTATTCTGTTTTATCCGGATTATCAATAAGTACTTTCTCGAGATTTTTCTAAACTCGGAATTTTTCCCTTACTTTCCAGCTGCTTTGGCTAAGGCCAAGGAATTAGCTGAAGATGCCGACAATGCCGAACGTCTCCGCAAGGAAAATTTGAACCTTCATAAGGAGCTTATGAAGGTTCAACAAGATCTGGAAGCCAGTAATCTGGCCCTTGGAATTGCTCAATCCAAGGCTTCTGATCAGGCGGAAAAAGATAAGTCCACTATCCAAGACTTGGAAAGTATCTTATTCCTTCGCCTAGAAGAAGGTTCCGAAATTGACAAAGTTCTCGGTAAGTTTAATTTCATTTACCGATTCGTCCATGTCTTGCTTTCTTTCTCTGTTTTGTTGCCTAACCTTTTTGGAGGTTTGTTCCGAAAAAACAGGAAATTATCCAGGTCTTACTCGTATTGAAAAAATCCGAGCCTTTGGGAAGATACGGAATGCGATCAGAGATGCTGGGATGCAACTGATCAGCAAGTTCCTCCCTACAAGTGCCATAGAATTCTCGGAAGTTTATAAACTTCCGGGTGCTATCCTGGAGGTGGCGGAGTCTAGGGAGTCCACCTTACGCTCCGCAGCACGGGGTGGTGCACGCATGGCTCTCGGCCTTATGTGTATGCATTACCCTGGTGCCAAGTCTTGGCGCGTGGCATCCGGTATCCCTCAAGGATACACGGAAAACCAGCGAACCACCATCTTTGCTGAAATCAAAGGCCACGCCACCAAGATTGCCTCCATGGTGAACATCTCCATCACCTATCCGGAAGAGGAGATCCCCGAAGCCCCCGAGAATGACAGCAGCGACGAAGACTCGGATGCTTGAAGGGCTGTCCTGATCCTGGATGGTGGAACTAGACAATAGGAGCATTACTGCACTTTTACAATGTAATTTATATTGTAATGCTTCTATTCCTTTTGTATAAACAAGAACTCCGCCTTTTGCAGTTTTAATTATGAAATTCTTTGCAAGGTTTCCGGGTTTTGATATTCCTTTGTCTTCTAAGTTCTCTGACTTATGTGTTTTAACTGTCCTTAGTGTTTGAAATGGCTCAATAGTACTATGAATCATCATGCCGAATTACTGGGTAAAACCAATCAGTTCAAACTCGGAAACATGGATCATACTAAAGGAATTTTTACTAACTAGCTCCAGTGACCCAACACGTAAACAATCAGATAATACTTAGAGAAAAGTAAGGAATTTTTTGAAACTTGGGCACGCAGGCACAATCCGAGTTTCCTTTAGCCGTTAGCAGGCTGAAAATCATTCAGTTTTTAAACACCGAGCACGCAGGCACAATTCGGGTTAACATTGAGTAATTTGCAAGATCATTGGGAAATAGATAAGGTGGAATCATGTTTTGTACTATAATAAACTTGTAAAAACATGGATATAAGAATTCCGACAACTTTATTTCATGATCTCAAAGATGTTTACATAGAAATTGAACTAAGTATAGAAGGGACGTAACTGCTGGATGCTTCAAGACCTCTTTGTCTCTCCTAGTTCATCATCTATCTTTCTCTTTCTTTTGCGATTCGGCTTTTCTCCTAGTTACACCGTCAAGCTTTTTGATGGGTTTAGCCTCCACCCATTTGCTATACTTATCCACAGCTACAAGTAGATGTGTAAGTCCGCCTCACGCAGTTTTGAACGGTCCCATCATATCTAGCCCCCAAACCGCAAACGGCCAAGTAATTGGGATAGTTTTGAGTGCTTGGGCCGCATATTAGTCTGCTTGGCGTAATATTGACACCCTGCACATGTGTTGACTATGTGCTCAGCATCTGTCTTGGCTGTTAGCCAGAAAAAACCCGGCACGGAATGCTTTTTTAACTATTCTTTTTGATTGAGCATGATGTCCGTAATCTCCGGCATGGATTTCTTGCAGGATTTCTCGTCCTTCTTCTTGTGAAATACACCGTAGAAAAATTTCGGAAGTACTGCGTTTGTACAGGCAGTTATCAATTACCGTGTATCCTTTGCATCGACGATGAATTTGCCTATGCAAGACTTCGTCTGCTCCTTCCGGGTACTTCTGGTTGACTAAGAAGTTTAAATATGGAATTGTCCAGTCCGGGTTAACGAGCATAACTTCAATTGACTCGGAGGCCAGGGGGTAATCGATATCTCCACCTTTTATGGATGGCTCGTACAAATGCTGGACGAACACATCTGGTGGTAGGATTTTTACCCTTTCTGACCCCATGCGGGCTAACGCATCCGCGTTCCAATTTTCCTCCCTTTTAACGTGAAGTACTTCGAATCCGAAGAAACAAATGGCGAATTCGTCCACCGTTCTCCGGTATTCGGCCATTATAGGGCTCTTTGCGTCCCAGGTTTGGTTAAGCTGGTGCTGTACCAAATCCGAGTCGCCGTGGCACAGGATGCGTTTAACCCCTATTTCTTTTGCAATGTGCAAGCCATGAAGCAGAGCTTCGTATTCTGCCACGTTATTGCTTGCGTTGAAGTGTATTTTTAATACATACTCCATTGTATCTCCTTTAGGGGATTTTAAGACTACACCAGCTCCAGCGCCCTCCTTCATCTTGGATCCGTCAAAATGCATGATCCAGTACTCGGACTCCGGCATTGGTATTTTCTCCATTGCGTCCGTCCAGTCGGCGACAAAATCTGCCAGAACCTAGAATTTTATTGCCGTCCTTGGCTGATACTTAATGTCGAAGGCTGCTAGCTCGATACCCCATTTGGCTACTCGGCCAGTTACCTCCGCATTGTTTATTAAATCCCCTAGTGGTGCTTTACATACCACTGTTATGGAATGTCCTTGGAAGTAATGGCGCAACTTTCTAGATGCGAAAAATACGCCATATGCCAGTTTTTGGTAGTGTGGGTACATTTGCTTGGACTCGGAGAAAACTTCACTTATGTAATATACCGGATGCTGGTCTGGTATGCTTTGTTCGTCTTTCTTCCGTTCCACAACAATTACCTCCTAATAACCCTGTATGTAGCCGTGAGGTACAATAACATAGGTTCTTCGTCTTTTGGGGATGCCAAAATCGGAGTTTTCATCAAAGTTTCCTTTAACTGGGTTAATGCTGCATCGGCCTGTTATGTCCACTCGAATTTGTCGGATTTTTTCAGCAACTTGTAGAGTGGTAAGGCTTTATCCCCCAGCCGACTAATAAATCTGCTGACGGCAGCGGCGGAACCCGTCAATCTTTGGACATCTTTCACACACGTGGGTTTGGAGATGTTCAAGATTGCTTTGATCTTTTCCGGGTTAACTTCTATTCCTCTGTGAGAAACGATGAAACCCAGAAGTTTTCCTGAGGGAACCCCGAATACACACTTTGATGGATTTAACTTCATCTTGTAAGTGCGCAAGTTTTCGAAGGTTTCTCGCAAATCCTCAAGGAGTGTGTCTTTTTTCTTGGTTACGATAGCAATATCGTCTACGTAAACGTGGACATTTTTGCCAATCTGACTATGCAAACAACACTGCATGCAATGCTGGTAAGTTGCACCTGCGTTCTTCAGGCCAAATGGCATGGTTACGTAATAATACGTCCCGTACGGGGTTATAAAAGAAGTCTTAATTTGACCTTCCTGTTTCATGTGTATTTGGTGATACCCGGAATAAGCATCCAAAAAGCATAAAAGCTCAGAGCCTGCGGTGGCGTCTATTATTTGATCGATTCGCGGTAACGCGAACCTATCTTTTGGACACAATTTGTTCAAGCCGGTGTAATCTATACACATTCTAAGAGCAGTAGTGTCTTTCTTCGGTACTAATACCGGATTTGCAGACCATTCAGTGTGGATTACTTCCTGGATGAAATCTGCTGCTAAAAGCCGGATAATTTCCTTGCCAATAGCCTTCCGTCTTCTTCCGTCAAATCGACGGAGACCTTGTTTGACGGGTTTGGAGCCTGGAATCACCTTAAGTTGATGCTCAGCAAGTTCCCTGGGCACACCTGGCATGTCAGCCGGACACCAGGCGAAAATATCCCAGTTCTCACGGAGGAACTTGATGAGCTCGCCTTCCTATTTGTCGGTCATCCCAGTTCCTACTACGACAAAAAATTTCGGATCTTTGGGATCTAGGATTACCTGTCTTGTATTCTCGGATGCCTTGAAGCTATCTGCTGGCTTCCGAGTTTCTTTTCCTGCCGGCATTTCTGTCGGCGATACCTCCTTAGCCAGCTCCTTCAGCTCTTCCTTTGCTATAATCTTCTCAGCACAAAGGGCGTTTTCTTTTTCCAGCTTGTTCGCCAGCTTGAAGTCTCCAGTTATGGTGATTACCCCTCCTTTCGGCCCTAGCATCTTCAGCTTGTTATAAATATAACATGATCTTGCCATAAATTTGGCGAAAGCTGGACGTCCAAGAATTGCGTGATACACGCTTTCGAACGGCACCACCTCGAAGGATACTTTTTCCTGACGGAAGTGATCTTTTTCTCCGAAAGTGACATCTAGGGAAATTTCTCCTAGGGATCGTGCTTGCCTGCAGGGAACAATGCCATGGAAGCGTATGTTGCTGTGATTGAGCTGGGTCTCGGAGATTTTCAGATGTCTCAACGTATCCAGGTACATTATGTTGATGCTGGATCCTCCGTCCATCAGCACTCTTTTTAGCCTAGTGTTCTGGACAATAGGGCTTACAATAAGAGCTTGTGTGCCGGGTTCAGGGATATTTCCGGGATGATCAGACTGATCCCATGTGATTGGTGTGTTCGAATACTTCAAGAATTTTGGGGTTGCCGGAACAACCGCGTTTATTTCTCGAAGTGTTCTTTTCGCCACCTTTGCTGATGGAGTTGCTAGGAAAGTTAGGGCGCATTCCATCAACTCTCGGAAACTTGGGTTTGCCTTTCCGCTGTTGTTCCTGGATTTTTCGTCAGTGTCCGATTCACTGTCTTCTTTCTCAGCTTCTGGCTTTTGTTTAGAGAATTTCCTTTTGGAACTCTTTCCCTTGTTTCCGGATCCTGCACTGCCTTTCATGTGCTTATTCAGCCGGCATTGTGCGTTCGTATGGGTGGGTTTCCCGAATTGCGAATGGTGGACGCAGGGTTCCGACTTAATCTTCTCCCACTCTTCTTTAGTGTAGTTGATTGGTTCTGAACTACGTCCTTTCCATCTGTTCCCTTTTTCACTTCCAAAGGCTATGTTAACCTCTTTGGGTTTTGGTGTTGCATCTGAAGTTCCTTTTTTCTCAGGGCGAGGATTTTTCTTGGCCAGTATCAGTGTATCGATATTGCCCCCTCTTGCTCTGATGTCGTCTTCGGCTGCAGCGTGCTCATTGGCGGTTGTAAGCATAGATCCGAGATCTTTGTGCTGTTTGGAACCAACCATGAACGGTACTAGTCCGGGTTTTAGGCCATTGACGAAAGCATGCATTGCTTATACGTCAGTTACTCCAGAACAACTATGCTTCATTGCAGTCCATCTGGAGATGAAATCCACGTATGGTTCATCCTCGAACTGGGTGCAACGGTTCAGCCGGTTGATGTTGTTCGGGCGTTTATAAGTTCCCCGGAAATGCTGAGTGAATACTCGAGCCATATCATCACAGATGTCGACAGTTCTTGATGGCAATCCATTGATCCAATCTCTGGCTCCATCCAGTAACATTAGGGGAAGAAACTTTACACCTTCCAGGTCTGTCCCATTGTTAATCTGGACGGTTGTATAGTAGCCTGAGAGCCAGGTATCCGGGTTTGTACTGCCGGTGTATTTCTGGTACGTTGGACCGACCTTGGCGAAGCCAGAATGCAGGGTTATTCTTCGGATCCTATCAGTGAAACACTTAGGTCCAAAGTACAGGTCATCCTTTTCCGCTCTATCCATGTGCGCGGAATATCTACCGGCTGAATGGACAAAAGGGGATCTACTCCTTTCTTTTCCATTGTTGCACGGACGCGCTTTTTTGGGGTCGTTTCTATTTCTTTCAAGATCACTCCCTTTTGGATGAGGCGGAGTTCTACTCCTGTGCCTTTCTTTATCCTTGGGAGGTGTCCGAGATCTCTCACGCCTGTGAGGTACGTCATGTCTTCCGGCTTTTTCAGCAGGGTGTCTCGGAGGTGGCATTGCTTTGCCATCATTCCGGTGTTTTTCTTCCCGATCGTGGGGTTTGCCTCCACCTTTCGGGAGATGAGATCCAGTTCTAGACGCCTCATCCCTATTGTCGGGATTTTTCTTATCTTTCCTTAGATCCGCTTTTTTATCCTTTGAATTGTCGGAATCTCCAGGTTCTTCCGGTCTAGGTGCTCCAGCGGCGCAAGTAGCTGTTTTGCATAGGGCAGAGTCGTCGTGCAATTTCCCTGGTCGCTCTTGGCCCTGTTGTTGTTGCTGCAATGCTTTTCCTAGGAAAGCATACACCCCTTGGAGTTTTTCACCGTTGGAGTACATGTTGTTGTTGAGGATGGCAAACGCTGCTTCCGCGTTTTCTGCTGCGGTTTTGTATATTGGTTCACCTCTGGCATCTTTGCCGTTTACCTGCTTTTGCCAAGATGGGTTGTGAAACCTTTCTTTTGGCGGCAATACTTCCGGTCTTACGATTCCGGGTAACCTTGTAGGTTTAATGCCAGATCTATTCTTTTTCTCGTACTCCTCGATTTGTTCCTTCATGAGCTTGATGTCATCCTGGGTTTTTTGGAGGTGTTCACGAGTTCTGAATAGATGTTGCTGTTGCCTTTGGAGAGCTTGTCTCCTAGCTTCTAGCACTTCAGTGGGTTCATGCAATCCCACTGGTGTTTGTAACAATTCCTGTTCTTCTTGCTCTGTCATTGGCGGAACAAGGATTTCTTTTGTTTTCTTCTCTGCAAGTTTTATTCCGCTTGCATCTCCTACTTCTGGGCTTTCATCAGCTGGATCAGCCAATTTCTTCTTCCGGAGTTTGTATTGGAGTTTTTTAGCGGCCTTGTGCTTTTTCTTGGAAGAGGGAGGTTTTTTAGCAGGTTCATCCTCTGTCAATTCCTTGACGTTGGGAAATATCGGAGAAGTTTCTCCATTCTCTTCTCTTCCTCTGGCGGAGGAGTTTTAGGGCTTTCCTGACTGCCGGCGTCCGTGTTTTCAGCCGGTTTCGCCATTAGTACTTCATGGAATCCCTCCTGAAAAGATTTAACTTTTCTTTCGAAGGCGTCCACGTCTTCGTCTTCGGAATCAAAATCATCTGATCCGGTTTCTGACTCTAATCTTGCCTCAATGGAGGCTACCACTGAGTCAGATTCCGAGTTGACCGTCATGTTGACGGATGTCGGATCTTCCACCTCTGTGGCGGGCGTGTTGTTGTCTGCCTCTTGCACGGGATTTCCGTCGTCCGTGTTTTCGGCGACCTCGGATTGCACCATACCGATGAAGTGTGTATCACTTTCATGTCGGCGATCTGAGCAAAATCCGGTATCATAGTCATCTTTGACTGGGTACAGGGCGGGTGGGATAAATTTGCTTCCACCGCAAAACCCCAAGGCCTCTGCGGTTAGTCCGATAAAGATGTTAGCAGATCCGATCGGTAACACGCAGACACTTACCAGATGATTTTGCGCCGGTATGTAGGATCCATTGTCGAGGAAGTGTCCGACGTCATCGTCGAACTCCAGGCTTCCGACAAATATGGAACTGCCGATTCCGCCGAGTATCCCAGATCGGAACTTAACGCCTGACGTTGTTTGCCCCACGGTGGGCGCCAACTGTCGAGACATCGTAGTAGTTTTCATAGACGGGGGTGCCATGAGACTACGGGTAGAGACGTGGGGAAACAGGATCGCGTTGAAGAAAAGACATAGGATTTACCCAGGTTCGGTACGTCGTAATAGTACGGCGTTCCTACTCCTGCAAACTCACTAATCAGGACTAAAGCCTGTGTATACAATTACAATGTGAGGTTCTGTTTAGCTATTCGTTGAGGATCAACTTCCCGGCGAGTTAGCCTGTAGCTTCGTGTCTATCTATCATATCTCCCGCCCGGCTTTATATAATAGTCGGGTTAGGGCATACAGAGTAGGAAACCTAGAAGACTACGGTAACTTGTAACTTGGAAAGTAAGGAATCCGCCTTCTCCTCCAAGCCAGATCACGTGGGCCGTGATCCGGGTCCTTCTAGAATCCGGCTTCTGCGCGTCAGGTTACTGGGCCGCCCAATGGACCATAGCCCACTACCACTTGGGCCACCCTGGTAATCCGGCACTTATGACTACCATCTGATATACCCCTATTCAGTATATATCCGACAAAGAGCATAGTTCAAATGACAAGAACATAGTTCACTATAATCAAAATTACTAAATCAAAATGCCCTTAAATATGGAAAATGACAATAATGCCAGAAACTGAAAACTCAAACAAGTTACTTCATCAAGTTTCAAATTGCTTAAGTGCCTTAATTATTTACAATACTAAATCAAATTGCTTAAGTGCCTCAAATACTTACAATACTAATAAAATTGTACACTAACAAAAGAAGTCTGCACATGCCATACAAAATTTTACTAAGTCAAATAATTTCTATAGTATTGTTTTCTTTTCTACACTTAATATATTAGTGTTTTCTACATTAATTCAAATACACTAAAAAATACTAAAAATTCACTAAGTCAAATACACTAAAAATTACTAAAAATTCATCAAGTCAATTACACTAAAAATTACTAAAACTTCTACACTAAAATTACTAAGTCAAAAATTACTAAAAATTCTACAGTTCATATTTTCTACACTAAAAATCAAATGTTCATAATAAAAAAAACTATCCTGACCTTTGCTCCTCCGGAGGATCAGGGACTCCGGCGGTGGTGGGGGCGTAGGAGGAGGGTGGCAGAGAGGGGGTCCGGCGTGCGATGGGGCGGAGGAGGAGGGCGGCGACAACCGTTGGGCGCGCGCGGGGCCAAAGGAGGACGGCGCGCAGGGAGGGGCTGCACGAGGAGGAGGAGGAGAGCGGCGGCGGCGGCTCATGGGAAAATTTCGGCAGCGTGGCGGCACGGCGGAGGCTCGGCCCTTCATCTTCGTCGTGTCCTCAATTTTGGCTAACTGTCCCGGGCCGAGCCACGAACTAGGGCTAAATACCCTCCCCCTCTTTAGCCCCGGTTGGTGGCTCAAACCGGGGCTAAAGAGACCCGGGCCGAGCCACCAACCGGGGCTAAAAGGGGGTTGGTTTTGGCGAGATATTAGCATAAAAACACCACTTTTCTGTCTAAATTCCGAAAAACCACCAGTTTTCATTTTTTCGCAGAAAACCACCACATTTTGTTTTGATTTTCGCAATTCGCACTGGTCATGTCTTGAACGCGAATTGACACTCGTGCTGACATGGGGGACCCACTTGTCAGGGCTGAGGTGGCATCACGTGTGGATTATTGGCTGAGGTGTACATGGCCGAACTGTCAGACTAATAAAAAATTATATAAAAAAAAGTCAAATGCGTCTCCTCTCATCTGTCTTGCGCGGCACTGCCGCCGGTGCACACACCGGCCCAGTCCTTGACGACGACCACAGCCGCATGTGTACCAGCAAACTTAACGAAACCGAGACCATCCGCAGCGAGTCGTCACGTTCGCCATCGTTCATCCACTCGCCTCCGGCCTCTCCTGCGTTAAAAAAAAAGTGCAGAGATCCTTCCCCACCGCCGGCGACGACCTGCATCCTCGGGCCGTCCCCAGCCCATCCCCACCGCCTGCGACGACCTGCAGGCTGTACCCAGCTCCGACGACCACCAAGGCCGGCCGTCCTCTGCGTCGGCGAGCTCCTCCGAACCGACCCTACATCTCCTCCACGTGCAGATCGTGCCGGCCACCGTTGCCTGTACCACAGGGGATGCCTCCATCGCCGGTGACCCCGTCCTCAATCTCCTCCATCACTGTCCTGCCTCCCACTCCCGACGGGCCACCAGCCAGCTCGACGCCGGCGAGCTCTGCTCTGCTTCCCCTCGTCCCTCCTCTGTAGGCGTGAGCAACAGCTCGTCCCCGACCGGCTCCTCAAACCAGCACAGGGATGCGGCGGCGGTTGACTGGGAGGATGTGGGATGGGGAAGAAGACAGCCTCCCAATTCTTTTTAATAAATATTTTGATTTTTTTAATTGGCTGGACCAGTCCAAGTCAGCAAATTGGTTCTGACAAGTGGGCTTCCATGCCACATCAGCCTGACAAGTGGGTCCCCCATGTCAGCACGAGTGTCAATTCGGGTTCAAGACATGATAAGTGCGAATTGCGAAAGTCAAAACAAAATGTGGTGGTTTTCTGTGAAAAAAATGAAAACTGGTGGTTTTCCGGAATTTAGACAGAAAAGTAGTGGTTTTATGCTAATATCTCTAGTTTTGGCCTCTGGAATTCGCGCACGAGTTGCCACCCTCTAGCCCCGGCCCGAGCCAGCAACCGGGGCTAAAGCCCATTTTTCGAATTTTTGTTTTCTTCCCCTTTTTTAAACATTTCAAATATCTAGTTTTCGCATTGTTTCGAATTTGGAAAAACTTTCAATATGAAAAGTGTTTCAAATTGCATAAATAATTCAAATACTTTTCTGTTTTAAAAAAACTAGTCTAACTATTTAAACTAGTAACGATTTTTGAATTTTTATATATTTGAAATGACTTTTATTGCATTGTTTTGAATTTGACAAAACTTTCTATATGAAAAGTATTTGAACATAAATAGTCCAGATACATTTTCTGTTTAAAAAAATATTTGTTCTAACTATTCAAACTAGCAACAATTTTTTTAATTTTCACATATTTGAATTGCCTTTTTTGCATTGTTTTGAATTTGACAAAATTTTCAATATGAAAAGTATTTGCAATTGTATAACTATTCCAAATACATTTTCTGTTTTAAAAAATAATTATTCTAACTATTCAAACAAGTAATAATTGTATCACACCTCTGATCCAACGACTCACATGCGCTCGAAAGAAACACACTCCTGGTCCAATGGCTCACATGCGCTCGAAAGAAACACACCCCTGATCCAACGGGTCACATCGGTGGGATTCAGATGCTCGAGAACACCTCTCCGATGAAACCCTAACCATTTAGTCTCGGTTGGTAAAACGGGCATAGACTAATGGTCTGTTTTTTCCCGCCTTATTTCTTCCCGCGCCACTGTTTTCCCACCTAACTATTTAGCCACGGTTGGTAAAACAGGCCGGGACTAAAGAGTATGTTTCTTCCCACCTTATTTTCTGTTTTTAATAATAATTATTACTAGAACCATGAAGGTTTAATGCATTATTACACAATAGACTCATAGTATTACATGAACCATGAAGGTTTAATATATTACGTCCCCAACTAGTGCCGCCATTGTTTTATTTTCTGCCGTAGCCAAGGAGCATCTTCATTATTTAATGGGATGCTTGGGTGAGTCTTCACTCTGAAGGGCGGAATTTCATCAAAATTATTATAATCTTCTGACAAGTCTGTCTTGTCCTCCACCCCCACCGTGTTTCTTTTCCCTAAAAGAATTATGTGGCGCTTTGGCTCACCGCATGATGTATTCATTTTCTTAGCTTTTCTTTGGTTGGGTCGACATGTCCTTCACATAGAAAATCTGAGCAACATCTTTGGCTAGGAAGAATGGTTCTTCTCTGTACCCAAGATTGTTGAGATCCACTGTTGTCCTTTGATGACCCACAAGTATAGGGGATCGCAACAGTCTTTGAGGGAAGTAAAACCCAAATTTATTGATTCGACACAAAAGGAGTCAAAGAATATTTGTGAGCCTTAACAAGTGTGTTGTCAATTCACCTGCACCTGAAAGTAGTAGCAGCAGTAGTGAAATAATACCAGCAGTGGTGTCTGAAGTAAACAGCGGGATTAAATATTGTAGGCATAGGGATGGATGAACGAGTGTTGTATGGATAAAATAGTTCATATAATGATCAAGTCATGGGCATTGCATATAAATAAGATAAAGCATCCAAGCACTAAGTAACCATAGGCATGTGTTCCATAAATAGTCGTACGTGCTCGCAATGAGAACTTGCACAACATCTTTTGTCCTACCAACCCGTTTTCAGCGGGGCCTCAAGGGAACTACTGGTAATTAATGTGTTCCTTTTAATAGAACACCGGAGCAAAGAATTAACACTCCGTGAACACAAGTGATCCTCACATCACAGCCATCCCCTCCGGTTGTCCCAATTTCTGTCACTTCGGGGCTTCGGGTTCCGGACAACAATGTGTGTAAACAACTTGCAGGTATGATCAAGAAACAATAATTATCGTCGTGATTCAATAACATGTTCAGATCTGAGATCATGGCACTCGGGCCCAAAGTGGCAAGCATTAAGCATAACAAGTTGCAACAATGTCAATAGCAATAATAGAAGATACTAGGCACTATGCCCTAACAATCACGACATTATTACATGAACAATCTCATCCAATATCTACCATCCCCTTCAGCCTACAGCGGGGAATTACTCACACATGGATGGGGGACACATGGATGGTCGATGGAGAGGCGTTGGTGATGACGATGGCGATGATCTCCTCCACTTCCCATCCCGGTAGGGTGCTAGAACAGGAACTTCTGATCCCCGAATCGAGGTTCGGGACGGCGGCGGCGCTCTGATGTATTTCTGTGGAATATGACGAACTCCCTCAGGTTTTAGGGTTGGAGGCTACTTGTAGTCGAAAGGGGAGTCTGAGGGGGGGATCTGGGGAGCCCACACACTATGCTGGCGCGGCCAAGGGGGGACCCGCGCCAGGGGGGTGTGGCCACCCTGTGGCTCCTCTCCTGGCCCCCTTCTGGCTCCCGGGGTCTTCTGGTGTGAAAACACCAATGGGGTCTTTTTTGGGCAATTTCCCGAAAGTTGATTTTTCTACAGAAAAACAAGACACCAAGGTAATTCTGCTGAAAACAGCGTTAGCCTGTGTTAGTTCTATTTAAAACACACAAGTTTAGAGGAAAACAATAAGAAAAATGTTCGGAAAATGAGATACGTTTTCGACGTATCATCATTCCGTACTGATGGTCTACCTTTACCCCGCCTCCTATCATCTAGACCCACTGGCACCGAAACAGAGGGAACTTAAAATTAGGCCCATAGTCAAGTTCCTATATCTCTATGTAATCCTAATATGTCTCCTTTTGCCCATTGTATCTGGTTGCATCGAAACGGACACCAGTATATTTGTTGGTGCTCTTTTTATCTTGGGCGATCGTGTAAAATGTATTCACATTTATCTCGTACTCTTGAAAAGTCAGTATACGCGAAGATGGTGACCTAGCCAACAAGTACAGCTGATCTTCAACAGTGGTGTTATTCATGAGTTATGTCTGTATCGAGCCACTGAAAGTCGCCATGTCTTCAAGATTAATCAAGGTGTCAGACTGCCTCGGGTTTTTGGACCGTATAATATTTTTATGTTCCTCGATATAAGGAGCCACCAAGGTGGACATTTGTAGAACTGTGTAGTGTGCTTTAGTGGAAGAATGCCCGTACATACATATCATTGCTTTCCTCCTAGCGTGCCTTTTCCACTGATTCTCTCCTCATGTCGCGACTCGGGAACACCAATTGACTTAAAGTCAGGAATAAAGTCAACAGAAAACTCAATGACCTCATCTGTTTCATAACATGCTTCCTTCTGGCCTAGCACGGTTATGAAAATATATCTTCAAGACTGTCATGAACCTCTCAAAGGGGAAAGTATTGTGTAAAAACATAGGACCAAGAATGGTAATCTCTTTGACTAGGTGAATTAGGAGGTGTGTCATAATATTGAAGAATCATGGTGGGAACACCAACTCGAAGCTGATAAGACATTGGACCACATCTGTCTATAATGCTGGTAGACTTTCTGGATTGATTGCCTTCTGAGAAATTGCATTGAGGAATGCACATAGCTTCACAATAGGTAGTCGAACATTTTGTTGTAGAATCCCCTTCAACGCAACCGGAAGCAATTGTGTCATCAGCACGTGGCAGTCATGAGATTTTAGATTTTCGAATTTTCTCCGGCACATTTATTATTCTCTTTACATTCGAAGAGAAGCCATACGGAACCTTGATACTACTTAGTACTTCAAAAAAGATTTCCTTCTCTTCTTTGGTAAAGCGTAGCTGACAGGACCACCTTTGAAACCGCTCAGGATTCATTCCGTCTCGTCCTTTCGTGTGTTGCTGGTCCTGCCGTGTTTCAGATGTATCTTTTGACTTCTCATATAAGCCAAAGAAGCCTAACAGATTTACACAAAGATTCTTCGTCAGCTGCATGACGTCAATCATAGAGTTGATATCTAGGACTTTCCAATAGGGTCGATCCCAAAATATGGATTTCTTCTTCCACATGGGTGCGTGTCCGTCAGCGTCATTTGGAAAAGGTTGACTGCCAGAACCCTTTCCAAAGATTACTTTCAAATCCTTCACCATATCAAATACATCATCACAAGGTCGGAGGATAGGCGTCCCCCGGATATCTGTCTCACCATTGAAATTCTTGTCATTTTTCTTAAAGGATGCTTGTGCTGAAGAAAACGGCGATACCCAGGTACACAACCTTCTTACATTTATCCAGATATATACTTTCAGTATCATCTAAATAGTGCGTGTATGCATTGTATCCCTTTTTTGTATGTCCAAAAATGTTACTAAGAGCAGGTCAATCGTTGATGATTACAAACAACAAAGCTCGTAGGTCAAATTCCTCCTTCTTATTCTCATCCCATACACAGACAACTTCTTCGTCCCATAACTATAAAAGTTCATCAACTAATGGCCTTAGGTACACATAAATATCGTTGTCGGGTTGCTTTGCGCCTTGGATAAGCACTGGCATCATAATGCACTTACACTTCATGCATAATCAAGGAGGAAGGTTATAGATACATAGAGTCATAGGCCAGGTGCTATGGCTCCAGATCTGCTCACTAAATAGATTCATGTCATCTATACTTAGACCAAACCATAAGTTCCATGATTCACCTGCAAAGCGCGGCAACTTTCTCTCATTTTTTCTCCATTACGACCCATTAGCGGGGGGGTCTCAACATCTCGTCTTTCTTACGGTCTTCCATGTGTCATCGCAACAACTTGGCATGCTCTTTGTTTTTGAACAAACGTTTCAGCCGTGGTATTATTGGATCATACCGCATCACCTTTGCAGTAAACCTCTTCCTGGGGCTCATACTCAACATCGCCAGGGTCGTCTCGTCTGATCTTATACTGCAATTCAGTGCATACAGGGCATGCTTCGAAATTCTCGTACTGCTGACCGCGGTATAGGATGCGGTCATTAATACATGTATGTATCTTCTCCACTTCTAATCCTAGGGGGCAGACAACCTTCTTTGCTTGGTATGTACTGTCGGGCAATTCATTCTTTCTCGGAAGCTGCTTCTTCATTATTTGCAGCAACTTTGTAAATCCGATGTTAATCACACCATTCTCTACTTTCCATTACAGCAATTCCAGTGTGCTACCCAGATTTCTCTGGCCATCTTCGCAATTTGGATACAACATTGTTTTGTTATCCTTTAACATCTGGTCGAACGTCACCCTCACATTTTGAATTTCGCGTTCTACCTTCGCATCCATAATGGCTTGGCCAAGATCATCGATGGACTCATCCGGTCCCCGGTCTTTTGCTTCTTCTTCATTATTATCTTCCATTTCAGTAGCAGTACCGTATTCAGGGAACATATGATAATAGTTTTCATCATTCTCTTCTTTTTTGTCTTCCATTATAACCCGTTTTTACTCCGTCCTTTGTCCAACAATTATATCCCGGCATGAAACCGGACCGAAACAGGTGGATGTGGAGGACTCTGTGGGAAGAGTGTTCCTTATGATTCCGACATACAACACATGGACACCACATAAAATTATTCCACTTGTTTTCCCACCCCTTTCATGAACTCGAGAAAATAACCCACCCCTTTCATGAACTCGAGAAAATAACCCACCCCTTTCATGAACTCGAGAGAGCGTCGGTCAGCGTACATCCATTGTCTGTTCATCTGCATTATATAATTATCAAAAACCATTACAGAAAGTTGGTACCTCGACCAAGAAGGAAAGAACGAGAAGAAAGCTTAATTAAGTGTGGATCGGACAATTTAAATCATGTTTGTTTTGTGCGAGCTGTAATGGCATTATGCTCCCGGGCATTTCATAGAACACATTTTATGCATAGGAGAAAAAAATAGCACACACCCACTCTCTTAAACCTTCTATCTCCAAAATGAGTGATTGGCTGAGGAGTGGTGTGGCTGGTCGGTTTTATACAGACAGGGACCTTTAGCCCCGGTTCCAGACACAAACCAGGGCTAAAGACTGATGCCTTTGCCCACAACGCCTTTAACCCCAGTTCGTGGCTCAAACCGGGGCTAAAGGCCCCCCACGAGCTGCTATGTCCGTCCCAGACCGCTGGAACACAGCCTTTAGCCTCAGTTCATAGCGGAACCGGGGCTAAAGGTGTTTTTTGCGCTGAACAAAAGGCATATTCTCCACTAGCTAGTGTTGTGACTAAACTTAATAATAGATAATATATCGTAAACTGTGTTGAACATTGATTTTTTTTTTCAAGATAACTAAAGGGAAAACAAATGTGTGTATCCTTTGGAGTACAATCTAATTAGAGAATAGAGAACCGATGCTCATACATGCATGAACACTACGCCCTCGAACGGGCTTCCATAAGAAAAGAAACTAATTCACCTCGATCGAGCATCGATGAGACAGGAGAAGAAAGCGCTTCTAAGAAATAGATTATATATATATTCAGGGAACATATCATGATAGTTGTCATCATTTTTTTCTTCTTTTCTTCTTTGTTGTCTTCCATCAAAACCCCTTTTTTCTCTGTGCTTGGTCCAACAATTATAGCCGGACATGAAACCGGACCGAAACAGGTGGATGTGGAAAACTCTATGGGAAGAGTGTTCCTTATGATTCCGACATGCAGCACATGAACAACATATAAAATTATTGCACTTGTTTGCCTAGGCCACATCGAGAAAATAACCCACCCCTTTCATGAACTCGGGAGAGCGTCGGTCAGCGTACATCCATTGTCAGTTCGTCTGCATTATATAATTATCAAAAACCATTACAGAACATCGTGATTACAGAAATGACTACTATACATCGACAGATGAAAGGATAAAGTTGGTACCTCGACCGAGAAGCAAAGAATGAGAAGAAACCTTAATTAAGTGTGGATCAGACAACTTAAATCATGTTTGTTTTATGCGAGCTGAAGTGGCATTATGCTTCCGGGCATTTCATAGAACACCTTTTATGCATAGGAGAAAAAAAATAGCGCACACCTTCTCTCTTAAACCTTCTACCTCCAAAATGAGTAATTGGCTGAGGAGTGGTGTGGCTGGTCGGTTTTATACAGACATGTGGAACCGGGACCTAAAGAGTGATGCGTTTGCCCGCAATACTTTTAGCCCCGATTCGTGGCTCAGACCGGGGCTAAAGGCCCCCACGAGCTGCTCTGCGCGCCCCAGGCCACTGGAACGCAACCTTTAGCCCCAGTTAGTAGCGGAACCGGGGCTAAAGGTGTTTTTTCCTTGAACAAAAAACATGTTCTCCACTAGCGTTGTGACTAAACTTAATAAGATAATATATCGTAAACTGTGTTGAACAATGATTTTTTTTTCAATATAAGTAAAGGGAAAACAAATGTGTGTATCTGATTATCTGACCATCACACCATTGGATTACAATCTAATTAGAGAATAGAGAACCGGTGCTGATACATGCATGAACACTAAGCCCTCCAACGGGCTTCCATAATCAAAGAACTAATTCACCTCGATCGAGCATCGCTGAGACAGGAGAAGCCCTGCTAAGAAATAGATTATATATATATCCAATTAATTAATTAACAGGTAGGTAGCTAAGCTAGCTAGCACCGCCGACTGTTGCATGACGATCGATCCAATCAACGGGTCATCCCGTCCGCGTGCATGGCGGGCGGCACGGTCGCCAAGCCGCCACCGCCGCGCCCCTGCAGGTCCATGTTGGCCTGCCACCCTGCATGCATCCGTCAAAGAAACACATAAGGCCTTTCACACTTGTATCTTAACGCGCTATCGTAGATATAGGTACAATTATAAGAAACAACCATCCAAATGTATTGTATCTACTTAGTTGCATTTTGGTCTAATTAATACTTGCTTATAATTGAGCTAGCAAACTTTTTTGTTTATGATCTAGCGTAAGGGTTGTACAACTAAGATATCTTTCTTTATTAAATAAGACGTCACATAAGCGAATCAACTATGATACCGCGACAAGATACCCTCGTTATGCATGGAAGGCCTAATTGTGTCCACGCACATTTGTTTCATATGTACCCAGCACGCAGACGCACGTACCGATTTCCATGACGTATCCTCGGTTCCTGAGCTCGCGGTACTGCTGGCAGATGGCGCAGGGCTCGCAGAAGGAGGAGACGCAGCAGTCCGGGCAGGGGGTCTCCTGGAGCCCGTACTGGGCGCGCATCTTGGTGCGGTAGAAGCAGGCGTACACCCACTGGAGCTGGCCCCCCGTGAGGATCCCCAGGGCCAGGAACATCGCCGCGCTCGCCCCGCCCGACGTCGCCCCACGGTCCACGATCTCCGCCATCTGCCCGAACGTGATGCACGGGAAAATCCACGTCATGCAGCAGTTGCCGGGGTCCTCCATGCAGTCGCACAGCCCCGTCGACCAGGGGGTCACCGGCGCCGGGGCGCACACATGCGGCGGCGGCGAGCCCGCTGCTGTTGGCTTCGCCTCGGCGGCGTCCATGCCTGCTCACTCTGTTATTCCTCCTCCGGCCGACGCTGGCCCTGGCGACAACTTAATTAAGCGCGAGGGTGGTGTCGATCGATCGGAGCTAGCTAGCTAGCGCAGGAAGGCTGTATATATATATGCGCCGGGAATTAATTTGGTACGCACGCATCCATGCAACCTAAACAAGTCTACTCCCATGCTTAATTAGCCTGCACTATTATTAGCTTAGCTAGCTAGGCTTGTAAAATTAAGTGGCACGTGATTTCTCTGCCCTTCCTACCTCATCTCGATGAATATAGTGCTATATTTTAATTGAAGGGATCTCTCATTTGCTTTTTCCCTTTCTCCCTCGTCCCTTTTTAGCTCAGAGTCCACCGCCCCGACCCGGCTCCTCTCTCTTTTTTTTAACAAAGGTTGGCCCGAAGGGCCTAGCTGCTTAAACATCGTCGGTGGGGGTACATAGTGAAGAGGACACACAAAGAAACAGAAATTACAACCCAGTCCTCAAGAATTACAAGAAGCACCCTAGAAAGCGCCCAGAAAACGCGATCAGGTCCTTGGCCTCCACCACCGCGATCTGGAAGCGAGATCCGGCCACCTCGAGCGCCACCGAGGACAGAACCACTTGGGCAGACGAGATGTGGGTCGCCGGCTCAAAACCAGTACGAAACCTCCCACCTGGAGGAAGAAGGGGCGCCAACTTGGGCCCAAGGAGAGACTGCCCTTGCAGCCATGGATCACGGTGGCTAAGCTTGCCCTCCGTGTGCTGATCTCCTGATTGCAGCAGCTGCGGACTTCGTCGCGGCCACCTGAACGCGAAAGAGGCAGCAGCAACCTTCACCACCCGTCTGTTGGCTCCATGCCAACCAGGAAGAAGGAGAAGGCCCCACCAAGCTCCATCAACATCCAGGCCAGAACCAACCCCCAAAGGAGACCGGTCTTCGAGCTTATTCGGTCGGGAGGCAACCGCTCCCTCACCCTCCGCCAACGCCTCCGACCACCGGAGCACGACCAAGAGCAAGGCAGCAGGAAACAGCCGGCGGGCGCAGTTCGGATGCGGCAGCCAACAAATCCCCCGCGGCATGACGCCGAGACTCACAAAGGAAAGCAACCAACAGCAGAAAACAAACCTAGCTACTACTCTATACAAGGTAGGGAGCCACCCTAGCCCATCTCGACACCAGCCAGCGCTAACGCCGGCGGCGGGAGAGGCCGAACACGGGGAGGAACGGAGGACTCTCAAAACGGGGGTGGGGAACGGAGGACTCTTCTTTTCTCTTCTAAAGGGGGAGGAGCAGGTAGATGTGCAAAAAAATACGCTGGGTGTTAACAGCTCTATGGTCCACCTTAGCAAAAAAAATAAGCATTGTGAGTATGGACTATAGCCAGAAAAACACCGAGGCGCCAGTCCACAGGCTATACAAAACTATATTTCTCAGACTAGTCACAACGAAGAGTATCATATAGTAGTATCATGCATATGATGTTAGTATATGTTATTGTTTCCACAATAGATAGTAACATATTTGTAGTATCATATACTAGTATATTTATTAGGCTATAGACACATCTTATCTTGGAATACGTTATGTTACGGTATCTAGTACATATGATACCACTAGCACATCTCTCCTTATTAAATGAGTGTCACATCTTTTTTTGCCTACATGACACTTATGTTACCACTTATGTTACTCCCATTGTGAGCAGTCTTAAGTGGGACACGCCATTGCTTCAACGTGAGCCGTCAAAAGGATTGAGCGAAAATAAAACAAATATCCACAGGTGGGCTCCACCTTGAGACCCGAGGCCTATCCTAATGCATAGTTTCTTACCATGTTACCATAGGTGCATTAATAATTTAATAGACTACTAGTCCAATGCATCGTTTCATATAGTCTATCTCTAAATTTAATAATTTGGTGCCCATGCATGGATGTGATTGGGCTATTAACCATATTTACCTATGATAGCGTGTCAATGTTGTATCTTAGCTAAGATACAACCACACACTCTCTCATCATTAAGTAGTGTGCCACATAAGCAAAACGTCTATGAATCCGCGCTAAGAACTCCCATTGGGACATGCCTGAGTAGTACTTAAACATTGGGTAGGTCTTGATTCACTATAGCACATGGACTGGGGCCCATCTTATGGCCTTCAAAAACTTTTAGCATTGGAGACGACAGCTTCGTCGGGTCAGAGACGCGGTGGAAGAGGCCAACCTCCTCCAATACTTTGCGTCTGTAGGTTTAGGTGTAGGGCTAGTCTAGGTTTTGTCGATTGGACGAATGATGTGATGCCGATTGGAAATTATATTCCGTAGCCATAGTTTGCGAGCAGATGCTGGCGGCTAGTGTTGGTGGTGAACCGGTGATGATCAGAATTCTGATCATCGCCTTCATCACCATCGGTGCTATCTCGGGAAAGGCCATGGCTATTTTTTTTAATAATACGTTTTTATTACTTAATTCCGAAAATAATACATAGGTTTGAACATTTTCAAAATATTCTTCATTTGTGGTTGATGAACCCGACAGGATCCAGTCGGGGTATCTGGGCCCGATTATTGGCCAGGCCACGTCGATGCGGCCAGTCGGGCCCGATAGCACTAATCGGGGCCGTTAAGCCCGATTAGTGGCTGCACAGTCGCGGCCGACGTTCTCTCCTTCTCTTCTTGCTCTGTTCTCTTCCTAGTTCGTGTTCTTTCCTCTCTCTCTCTCTCTCTCTCCTCACTTCAAGCCCCCAATGAATCTGCGAAATTTAGCCGATTTCTTTCGGATTTTTCACCATAAACCAGTTAGAGGGAGGCTAGGGAGACTAGGGAGAGTTTGATCCCATGATGGGATAGCTTGTGGCGGTGGTAGTCATGGTTGTTGTGGTGATGATGGTGACTTGAAGAACACTGCGTGTGGTGGCTCATGGTGGTGGTGGTGGTGGACTGCGTGTTGGTGGTGCAGTTTCGGTGACTCGACGCGCCCGGTTAAAATTCGTGTTCACACTTCAAGGGTAACAACCGACCGCCATTATTCTATTTGTTTTGTGCATATATGTAGTTTTTGGGGCCATAGTGATGTGCGCATACGTAGGTAATTTTTTAGATGTATGGAGAGATATTTTTTTTATGTTGTCATATAATTTTAGATCTGCGCGAACATATAGTCATATTATTCGGTAGTGTTTCGCGGATGTAATTTGAGAGTTGTGCGGATATGTAGTAATATTATTTGGTAATGTTTTGCGGATATAATTTGAGAGTTGCGCAGATATGTAGTAATATTATTCGGCAGTGCTGTGCGGATATAGTTTTAGAGATGTGCATAATATTATAGCTTGAATATTGTTAACTATAGTGAATAATTTTATAGGTAAGCAGAAATGTCCGATTTAGTGACTTCACTTTTTGCTAAAGCCCTGGCAATGTCCTGAAAACAGAGTCTGGAGTTGATCTTAGTGAGTTTAAGCACATGGATCTGTCACTGCAAGCCCCTAAATCATGGCATGTTAGGGTCTGTTTGGTTTATGCCCCCAACTCACCATACCAAACTATTGGTCGTGCCAATTGTTGTGCCTCTAGTTTGGTTCGTTTCCAATTATTTGGCTGCCTATGGACCTTGTGGTGTTTCATTCACAGATTGTTGCCAATTTTTTGGCCACTCAAGGGCGGCATAATCTTGCGCCAAAATATTGGCACGCCCATATTGGCAGGGCATCTACAGGCACGAACAAAACGCACCCTTAGTCAATTGAAAGATTGATTGACGCTAAGTTCTAGCCTTAATACTGAAACTTACACTGTCGGTGTTCATGCATTGTGGACCCGGTCAAGAACAAACTTAGACCGGTATTTGAGGCCCATAGAGCGGGACATTCATTGGTTGGGCTGGATAGAAGGATGTGAAAAGAGGGACGTTAATCCTATTGCCCTACCGATTCCCATCCTGAAGAAGGACATCGCCCCTGAAGGTGAGGGAGTGTACGAGCCTAGGCAGAGCGGTGAAGGTTTTGATCTGTCGAATGTTGGAGGAGATGGTTATGAAACAAGACAGAGTAGTCAGGCGGGAGGAGGAGATGGTACCGATCGATTCTTACGAGAGTGGTGATGCAGATGTTGACGAGCTTTACGGTAACATGCAAAACCTGATGTAGGATGAGGACACTAATGATGATAGTGATCATGCGGATGATTCAGATTCTTCTGATGAAGACGAGAACTCGGAGGAGGTGCCTATTCCCGGAGCATGGAATCAGGACTTCTCGTCTGTAATGACCGTGAATGATGGCCATGATTCTGCATGGCGGTATCACCAGAACAATCTTTCAATGGGTGCTATTTATCCTAATAAGGAAGATCTGGAGGATGCAATAATTCATTGGACAATGTCTACTCAAAGAGTTTTGAGAACCAAGGTGTCTAGTCAGAAATACTTGACAATGGAATGCAAGGATATAAAATGTTTTTTTACACCAAAGGATATAAAATGATCCGGCAGGGTGCATGGGTACCTCCCAAAAATGGCATTAATTGGGTGATCATGACTTAGTACATCACACATGTGTTAATACCAGCGTTCCTCCAGACCATTATAATCTTTCGTGCACCCTTATAATGCTCGGTTGCTTTACACCGAGATAGTGGAGACAAAATCAATGGAAGTGAGGGCTATCCAGACTAAAGTATTTCTGAAATTCCAGTATCATATTTCGTATGGCAAGGCTTGGAGGGCTAAGCACAGGGCGCTTGAGAGCAGATTTGGTTCGTACTTTGATGCGTATGACTCTATTGTTAGGATTCTTTACACACTCCAGGACCGTAATCCAGGCACCTATATTGACATGCAAGACATCTTAATGCCAGAGTTCCCAACTGTGAGGGTGCTCATCGACTGTTCTTCTCTTTCGGTGTATGAATCGAAGCTTTCCGCCATTGTCTCTCGGTTATATGTGTCGATGGATCATACTCTAGATGTGCACATTCAAAGTAATATTTGTATCGGGTGGGACCAACATGACATAGAATCTAACTATGCTTATTTTCAACTTCTATTATGAATTTGGGTACAAAATTTCATTACGTGCAAAGAGTAGTATTTTTACATCCCATTTATGTTTAGAATGCACTATAGGCCATGTTAGAAAGAAAATGAAGTTAGGGTGTCAAATAGGGAAGAATGTTTTTAGGGCCAAACAGGGAACAAGATTTTATGTAAGCGTCAAATAAGGAATTCACTCTATATTTACCCACCGGTGGCAACCCGAGCTAGTATATCTGTGTCGTACTTCCAACTATGTGCGGCACGGGTTTGTTGCATACATGTGGTGCAGTTGTACTTCCGTGCGCCATGGGTAAGGGTTGCAACCCAATCCAAACATACCCGCGGCGCACATTTTGTTATGTGCCCCACTAGTGCTGATCCACCTATAAGTTTTTCCTACTAGTATGACTCAATGGGATGTATTCATAAGTATTAGATTGTGTATGTGTGAGATACTTGTCTCTGAGTATGTGATTCTGATGTAAAAAACTTGTATAAATTATGATTATGCATCTTTTTTCCTTAGTCATCGGGCATGTGGAGGGACTCGCACTACCGAGAATAATGTTTAAACAGCGAGATGGCTAAGTTCTACTTATCATAGGTCATAGACATGTCGATCAGACTTACACTAGCTGAGCTAAATAGTCAACCAGCTGAATTGACACAAGGAACAAGTCGCCATGAGTAAGCCATCATACGATCCGACGTGTACAATGCAATTATTAGATCATGCAGAAGTTACCATATGGTAACATAAGTTCATTATCTACCACGTGCTTATAGTAAATCACAAAGTCATAATTGCTCAAACCACATCATGACCTAAAGATCTACTTTTTTCGGAAAGTGAAAGATCTACTTAATACTAACATATCTAGGCAATAAGACCTAGGATTTGAGGGTACTTACATGCATCGAAGGAGCGGAGGAGACAACTCTCAGCTCGGAGACGAGGAGGAATAGGTCAACCACAAGCCAATGCCAATCACCACCGACCGCAACTGAAGTTGTAGCTTCTTACATGCTCCTGATTTATGAAACTTCATTGCTGGTAGGATAGCTCGAAGTAGCAAAATGATGGCGGAAATTTTGGAGGTGAGCCCGAAGGAGGTGATATAGGGTAGCGAAAATGGTGGGCGGCGGCGAAATTTTCCCGCCATATTTTCATCTGCGTGAACGAGCTCACGCCATCTTCAAACTCACACCTTTTTGAACACGTCTTGACACCGTTTTTCCTCTTTTTGCACATGGAGAGGGTAGTTATGGGGAAACGTGGCCAATTGAGCCGTTTCTCTGGAGCATGTCTCATTTTCTTTTGAGCTAATCTGGAGCATGTCTCATGGGTTCTTTAGGGCCTCTTTAGATCACAGTGTTGAAAAACACAGAAATATAAAACACATAGGAATCTCATAGGTTTGTATGCGTAAAACAGAGGAACCGAAAATAGAGGAAAACTACAGGATTAGTCGTTTGGATGAAATGCAGGAAAAACGCAGGAAAAGTGTCTCGAACTTACGCACTTGAGTCTAAAAAAGAGGTTGGAGTGGATGTTTAAAATCCTATGAAATTGAGGCATAGGAATCCAATCCATAGGAGTTTAGGTAGTACCATTCCTTTGATCCAAAGGCAATTCATAGGAAATAATCCTAAGGCTTGGAATCCTCCAAAAAATCCTACAATTCAAAGAGGGCCTTAAGATTCACGCGGGCTAGAAACGTGGTGCGGCCAATGCAACCAAACGGGACAATTTTTTTTCTCAATCCAACCTAGCTCGAGACCTTGTGGGCAACAAATCACGCCCTTAAGGCCGCAAATAAGCACGCAAAGACGAGCAGATAATATATCGTAAGATATGATGAACAATGATTCGTATCTTTTTTAGATCAATAGGGGGCACCAAAAATCCCCGGCAGGCTGAGCCAGTACGGAGTTTCTGATAATCTCCAGTAACAGGGAAATCTAAAGCCGAAGCAAATAAACGAGAAAAACCTAAGGAAAAAGTGTTTCTTTACCGGAGCCTCACATGGTCAGTCAGACCAAGACACCTCGCACAGGAGGGAGTAGTGCTACCGATCAGGCCACCGTGCCAGCTACCAGAGGCACATCCACGATCATCTTGGATTTCTTCAGTGGAGACGGCTCTGGAGACGAGGGCAGCTCCAGCGGCGTGATCGGGCTGAGAAGCGACAGCTTCTTGCATGAGCTTGATGGCCTTGGAGGCGATCTTAGGAGTGGATCCCCAGTCACCCCCACTCCAGCTGATGCGGTTCCGATGCCGCAGCCGAGATTGCTGAAGAGAAGTTCTCCAGCCTGCTCATCACCTCGTCCTTCGATAGAATCGACCATCTCTTCAGCGTTTTGTGGATTAACCAGAGCACTTTCTTAAGATCAATCCATGTGGTCGATTATTAAAGATCATGGCATTTCTAGTTTTCCAAATGCAGCAAAAGATACAGGCACAAGTGGAGTTGAGAGCGGAGTTTCTGGACTGAGACAGCCAGAATCTGCTAACCGATTCTAGATTATTTCCTACAGGAGTACCCAAAATTTTAGAAAAACGTTTCCAAATTTCTTTGGCTACGACACAGTCATTAAAAAGGTGTGTGGTTGTTTCTTCTTCAGCACAGAAACTACATTCAACCGGTTTATTCATGTTTCTCTTTTTCAGATTATCTCTAGTCATCAGCTTATTATGTGGGGCTGTGCTTCGGTGTCTCCCCCTTGACCAATTTGGTGGAAGGGCAAGATCGACATTTTACATTAAGAAATATTTTTTGTTCTAATATGGTGTACCATGAATGCTCGTATACAGATTTATTATCTACAGTACGCATATCCAAATTATAAACTGTCCACCCACCACTCCTAATCACGTACGAGGCAACGAACGTGTCCACAACAACATATAAATTTTGTACAAATACTTATACAAAATTCGTAATTACAAAAATCATAACGGGTTTATACAAAGCCACGTACGTCTTAATACGACTTAATTATTCACAGCCGTCCATGTTAACGAAGGGTATGGAGCGATCTCAGCCGTTGTTTGCACCAACATTTTGTTTTAGGGGGAGGCACCGAAGCAGAAGCATATTATGTGACATGAGCCAAAGAAAAATATGAATTTTCGGTGGAACTGCGAGTTTCCAGAGTGCAGGAATAATAACCAATGATGATTCGTAATTTCCAGAATGTAAAGGGAAAACAAATGTGTGCGTCTGGTTATCTGACCATCACGTCTTTGGAGTAATGTGTGGATACAGTTAATTAACAGGTACGCGTAGACGGGAGAAGCGCTGCTAAAGTACCGTTAGCAAAGACTACCTGCATATATAGTGTGTGGATACGGTTAACAGGTACGTAGCTAATTAAGCTAGCTAGCACCGCCGACAGTTGCCGCTGTCCTCCATGCAGTCGAACAGCCCCGTCGACCAGGGGGTCACCGGCGCCGGCGCGCACACGTGCTGCGGCGGCGAGGCCGGTGCTGTTGGCTTCATCTCAGAGGCATAAGCCGGGAACGAGCGAGCCGCGTTTCTGCGTCACCCTCGCCATCGCTCGGGCGTCCGGTGTCTGCGGTTTCCCTTAAGAAATCTGTTAGCGGGCTTGGCCCATTATCTTCTTTCTTAGTATCGCTCGCTGTAGCTTCGATAGGGACGCGGCTACACGTATTCTGTTCACTTCCGTCCATTGCCTCGCGTATCACATGATTGTGTATAGAATTTTGGCCAGCGTGAGTAGCCAGTAGTGTGTTGGTTGTGTCCAACTCTCTCTCACGTATTTTTCTTTTTTCTTTTTCCTTTTTTATGCTTTCTCGCCTTTTTTTTTTACCTTTCCTTTATTTTTTTCACTTTTTCATTTTATTTTTTCTTTAGTTTTTTCTTTCATCTTTAAAGTATTTTGTACTTTCTTATTAGTGATATACTTTTTTCCCACATGTAAAACCATTTTTGTCGACGAAAAAATGTTCAGATGCAAGCGCAAAATGAGAATCCTTTTTTCGTATCGTTTTATGCAAGTATGATTGTCACAAACCATTCCCATTATGTTTTATATGAAAAGTTCCTTTTGTTTTATTTTAGGGGTAGTTGCAAGTACACTTGAAATTGAGATAAAATCTTTTTAAAAATCTAGAATTGCATTTTTGTGTTTTTGTAAAAAATGTTATGGACATAATTGTAAGCAAAAGTTCTAACTAAGAACTAGACCCAATTGCATGTATGGTTGAAAATTTTACTTTTCTCTTGTTAGTTGAAAGTACTGTTGTAACTAGCCATTCCATTATGTTTTTTGTGTGAAAATATTCGTTTTATTTTTTATTTAAGGATTAGTTGCAAGTACACTTGCAATTAAGCAAAACTCCGTTTGCAAGTACACTTGCAATATGGATCTAATTGCAAGTGTGGCTCTAACTGAGTAATAGACCTGATTGCAAGTATAGTTGTAAGTTTTAGTTCTTATTTTTATTAAGGTTTAGTTGCAAGTACACTTGCAAGTAAGCAAAAGTCTGTTGCAAGTACACTTCCAATATTACCAAATTGCAAGTGGAGTATTAACTGAGTAATAGACCTAACTTCAAGTATGGTTGCAAGTTTTCGTAGATTTGTTTTAGGTCAGTTATGGTTATAAGTAGCCATTTTATTCAGGTTTTCCATATGATTATACCAATTTTTTATTAAGCATTAGTTGCAAGTACACTTGCAATATGGACATAAATGCGAGTGGAGTTCTAACTAAGCAATAAACCCAATTCCAACTATGGTTGCAAGTTTTAGTTCTTACTTTTTTAGTTGCCAGTATGGTTGTAAGTGTAGAAATTTCTATTGTGTTTTCCATATGGTTATTATTATCTTTGTTATTTTTAGTAAGGACCAGTTGCAAGTACATTTGCAATTGAGAAGAAATATGTTGCAAGTACACTTGCAATATAGACCTAATAGCAAGTGGAGTTCTAACTGAATAATAGAAATAATTGCAAGTATGGTTGCAAGTTTAGTTCTTATTTTATTAGTTGCAAGTATGGTTGTAAGTAGCCATTTTACTATGTTTTCCATATGATTATATCATGTTTTTGTTATTTTATCAAGGATTAGGTGCAAGTAAACTTGTAATATGGACTTAATTTTGAGTGAAGTTTTAACTCTGTAATAGACCTAATTGCATGTATGGTTGTAGGTTTTAGTTATTTTTTTATTAGTTGCAAGTATGGTTGGAAATAGCCATTTTATTCATGTTTTCCATATGATTATATCACTTTATTTTGTTATTTTTATTCAGGATTAGTTGCAAGTACACTTGCAATTAAGCAAAAGTCTGTTTGTAAGCACACATGCAATATGAACCTAATTGCAAGAGGATTTTTGACTGAGTAATAGACCTAATGGCAAGTATGGTTTGTATTTTTAGTTTTTTATAGTTGCAAGTATGGTTGTGAGTAGACATTTCTATGTTTTCGATATGATTATGTATTTTATTTTTTATTTTTAGTAAGGGTTAGTTGCAATTACACTTGCAATTAAGCAAAAATATGTTTTTGCAAGTACACTTGCAATATGGACCTAAATACGAGCGGTGTTCTAACTGAGTAATAGACATAATTGCAAGTACGGTTGCAAGTTTTATTTCTTAATTTTTTTGGGTTGCAAGTATGGTTGTAAGTAGACATTCTATATATTGTTTTCCATATCATTATATCTTTTTTTTTTATTTTTTTAGGATTAGTTGCAAGTACACCTGCAATTAAGCAAAAGATTGCTGTAGGTATACTTGCAATATGGACCTAATTGCAGTGGAATTCTAATTGAGTAATAGACCTAATTGCAAGTATGGTTGCAAGTCTTAATTCTATTTTTTACTTGCAAGTATAGTTGTAAGTAGCCATTCTATTATGTTTTTCATATGATTATCTTATTTTTTTGTTATTTTATTAAGGATTAGTTGCAAGTACACTTGTAATTAAGAAAAAGTTTGTTGGAAGTACACTTGCAATATTTTCCTAATTGCAAGTGGAGTTCTAACTGAGTGATAGATATAATTTCAAGTATGGTTGCAAGTTTTAGTTCTTAATTTTTATTAGCTGCAAGTATGGTTGTAAGTAAACATTCTATTATTGTTTTCCATACAATTATATCTTTTTTGTTATTTTATTAAGGATTAGTTGAAAGTACACTTGCAATATGGACCTAATTAAGAAAAAGTCTGTTGTAAGTACACTTGCAATATGGACCTAATTGCAAGTGGAGTTCTAACTAAGTAATAGACCTAATTGCAAGTATGGTTTCAAGTTTTAGTTCTTATTATTTTTTATTAGTTGAAATTATGGTTGGAAGTAGCCATTTTATTCATGCTTTCCATACGATTACATAATTTTTTGTTATTTTATTAAGAATTAGTTGCAAGTGCACTTGCAATTAACAAAAGTCTATTGTAACGACACTTGAAATATGAACCTAATTGCAAGTGGAGTTCTAACTGACTAATAGACCTAATTGCAAATACGGTTGCAAGTTTTAGTTCTTATCTTTTAGTTGCAAGTATGGTTGTAAGTAGACATTCTATTATGTTTTCCATATGATTTTTTTTTGTTATTTTTATTAAGGATTAGTTGCAAGTATACTTGCAATTTAAGAAAAAAATATGTTTTTGCAAGTACACTTTGTAGTAAGTACCTAATTGCGAGTGGAGCTCTAATTGAGTAATAGACATAATTCCAAGTATGGTTGAAAGTTTTAGTTCTTTTTTTTCTGCTGCAAGTATGGTTGTAAGTAGACAATTTTATTATGTTTTTCATACGATTATTATTTTTTAGTAAGGATTAGTTGCAAGTACACTTGCAAGTAAGCAAAAGTATGTTGTAAGTAACTTTGCAGTATTCACTTAATTGCGAGTGGAGTTCTAACTGAGTAATAGACTTAATTGCAAGTATGGTTGCAAGTTTTAGTTCTTTTTTAGTTGCAAGTATGGTTGAAAGTAGACATTCCATTTTATGTTTTCCATATGATTATTCTTTTGTTATTTTTAGTAAGGATTAGTTGCAAGTACACTTGCAATTAAGAAAAATTCTGTTGTAAGTACACTTTGCAGTATGCACCTAATTGTAAGTGTCGAGACATCGTAGTACTTTTCATAGACGGGGGTGCCATGAGACTACGGGTAGAGACGTGGGGAAACGAGATCGTGTTGAAGACGAGGACACAAAGTTTACCCAGGTTCGGTACGTCGTAATAATACGACGTTCCTACTTCTGCAATCTCACTAATCAGGACTAAAGCATGTGTATACAATTACAATGTGAGGTTTGGTTTAGCTATTCGCTTAGGATCAAATTCCCGGCGAGTTAGCCTGTAGCTTCGTGTCTCTTTTATCTTATCTCCCGCCCAGCTTTATATAATAGCCGGGTTAGGGCATACAAATAGGAAACCTAGAAGGCTACGGTAACTTCTAACTTGGAAAGTAAGGAATCCGCCTTCTCCTCCAAGCCAGATCACGTGGGTCGTGATCCGGGTCCTTCTAGAATCCGGCTTCTGTGCGTCAGCTTACTGGGCCGCCCAATGGACCATAGCCCACTACCAATTGGGCCACCCTGGTAATCCGGCACTTTTGACTACCATCTGATATACCCCTATTCAGTATATATCCGACAGTAGCCCCCAAGAAGGATTAAAACTCTGATTCGCCGTTTTTCGCCAAGTATATATTGTCCGAGAAATATTGGCCAGCAGTCTTGATTCTTCTTTTTCTTCTTTTAAAAGAGATGGTAACGTAAAACTCGGAATTCCGAAAATCCGGCTTTTCTCACACGATCCTTCGCGGAGAAGGAACCTCCCACGTCAGCGCTTTAATCCTGCTGACGTAAGGGACGTTTGGGTTCCAGACGGGAAACCCAGAAACATATCTCTCACAGATTCTCGCGGGAAACGAGGAGATAACCATAATCACCCTGTCGATTCATTTCCCGGATTTTTTGGCGAGCGACACGCGTTGATCATCCAACGGTCAAAAGAGCCGTTAGCACGTATCGTGACGGATTTCCGGCTATAAATAGCCTTCTTCGTCCTCCCGGTAAACCTTCCGCAACCACTCGAACGCCATTACAGCGCCCAAGCTTCCAGCAGAGAGAGAGAGAACATCGAACGCTCACTGCGCCCAAAACCTCACCGGAGGCGAGCCAGCGCCGCCACCTAATGGCATCTTCGCCTTCTTCGCCTGCACACACCGTTGCGCAGGACATCGAGGACATAATCAACACTATGGATCCTCAGTTGGATTCCCCGACGCGCGCCGGCGACGATGTTCCGGTGAAGACTGCGAGCACCGCGGCGGACAGAGGGAATCCTTCCGCCGCCGCGGATCTTGCAGGATCGAGCTCCGCGCTCTCTCCACCGTTCGCTCCCGAGACGGAGGAGGAGAAAATTATGCTCCTTGGCGACGAGCTCGCCGCCGCAGAAGCTGCCGCGTCCGCCGCCGCCGGAGCGGACGAAGAACTGGAGACTGCCGGCAACTGGGTTGCCTGCAGCATTCCGCCGTCCCTCCTTCCAAACATGGAAAAGGAGGAGCTGGTGTTGAAAGGGAAATGGCGGCTCCCGGAGGACGAGAACGAACCCCTACCAAACGACGGCGAACGGGTTCTTCTCTCCTCCCATCTCCTAAGAGGTATGGGATTGCCACCTTCTGCCTTTTTCCTCCAAGTTCTCTCCCATTACAATATCCAGCCCCATAACCGGCCACCCAATTCCATTCTTTATATGGCCGGATTTCAGGCCCTCTTCGAGGGTTTCCTAGGCATAGAACCTAGGTTAGACTTCTGGTTATACTGTTTCGGGGTTAAGCGGAACTCTTCGGAGGGCGCACTCCCGACTTGCGGAACCATCTCCTTCACTCTTAGGAGATTTAGGGAGGAATGGTTCCCCAAGATCAGAACCTCGGAATCCGACAAATTTTGGATGGGTTCCTTCTTTTATCATCCCGATGTTCCTTTCCCAAAAAAGGCCATCGGGGTTCCACCTTTTACAAACACCGCTGCTGTTCCCCAAGAAAATTGGGGAACAGAAGCCGTCCAAGTTCTGCCGCCTGATCTTCTAAGGATCAAGCGGCGCATCGCCAAGCTCACTTCCTCTGATCCGCCTCTAACCGGCATGGACACAGTCCTTTACTGGTTGGACAGGCGGATTCAGCCGTTAGCAAACCATGGCGGCCGTCTCTTTTGCGAGTACACGGGCGCCAACGACAAAATGCGGATAACCATCAAAGACTGGGCCGCGAAGGATCTGTGGCAGCGCGTGAACCAGTTGATCGCATCACGCGACCAATATGAAGCGAGTCGGCCAATGTATACGGCCGACAATCCGGCTCCCAAGGTATTTTTTCCGTCATTTGGGTGGAATTTTGCCATGCTTTCTCGGATTTGTCGCTTCTAACTCTGCCTTTTCTTTTCGACAGATTGCTGAACTTCCTGACTCGGAGCTGGCCTCCAAAGCTGATCTGGAAGCGTTGCGCGCCGCCTTTGTAGGTGGGCGAAAGCGCAAGAAGATTTCCTCCTCTGAGGAAATCATCGATCTTGACGGGATTCCCGTCGCCACCTCCAGGTTAGAACGTCCGGGTTATTTTCTTTTGTCGAAGTTTTCTTTTGTCTTCGGAGTTTTAACTCTTTCCGGGTTTTTTGCTTTTTGCTTTTAGCCTGCCTCCCTCTACATTAAAGCCAAAGAAGCTGAAAAGGCATAAGGTTGTGACCAGCAAAGGCTCTCAACCTTCTCCCGTCATCGCACCGGAAACGCCGTCCACGATGGCGGAAGAGCATGCGACAGCCCCCACCACCGAGTCGTTGGAGCCTAGCCAGCCCGTTGTGCCGGACACGGACACGAGGGAAAGGGCGGCTCCAGAGGTGGGAAATTCTTCTCGGACAATCGATGAGGAGATTCCCATCTTCGACAAGGACTTCAAGAACCTCAACGATGGCCTAAGCGCGGCCGGAATTCTTTTTGTGGAATACGCAAAAGAGTTCAATGAAAACTTGGCGGGGTTGCAGCGAATGAGCCAGGTATTTAACTCTAGCCCCCAAGCATTAAGCAAAATGTATACTTTTCGCCTTGATGCTTTTTAGTTACTCTTTTCCTTGTCGTGTTCCAGCAAACCGCTGAATCCATTAACATGGAAGTTTTCAATAAACTTTCCATCAAGAACAAAGAAGTTAGAAGTCTTCTTTCCATTCTTGAGGTGAAAGAGGCGGAGCTGGCATCGTCTCAGCTACAGCTGTCGGAAACAACAGGTAAAGTTTTTTCTTCTGAATTTTTCGATTCAGCTTTTTGTCTAAGTACTTTTCCGGGATTTTTCTAAACTCGGAATTTTCCTTGCTTTCCAGCTGCTTTGGCTAAGGCCCGCAAATAGCTGAAGATGCCGGCAATGCTGCCAGTCTTCGTGAGGAGAATCAAGACCTTCATAAGCAACTTATGAAGGTCCAAAAGGATCTAGAAGCCAGCAATCTGGCCCTTGGAATTGCTCATTCCAAGGCTTCCGAACGGGCGGAGAAGGATAAGTCCACTATCCAGGACTTGGAAAATGCCTTAAATCTTCGCCTGGAGGAAGGCTCCGAAATCGACAAGATCACTGGTAAGTTTTACTTCATTTACCATTTTTCCATGT